>JBBBDQ010000122.1:0-115000 GCA_037127315.1 Ascarosepion bandense | reverse complement strand
TGTCCGGGAAAATAAGCCCAGTAGCGAATGCTGGGCAATCCCATCAAAGATGAACAAAATCAAACGAAATGTGGTTCAACATTAGGATGCTGGGGATACTACGGACCGAATATTTTAGCAAAGACGAGGTTTTGAAGAGGATGCGAAATGTGTCCTCCCTTTGTATGTTCTATAAATAATTTCATGGCTTCTGCTCCAACGAACTTAGATCACTGGTGCCTTCTCAACAGGTGTTTACTCGTGCAACCAGATTGGCAACTGGGTCCCACCCATTCACAGTTAGGTTAGTCAAATGCAGACGAAAATTCTACTCGTACAGCTTCTCCTCTCGCACTTCTCGCCTGTGGAACTCACTCCCATATTCTTGCTTTCCTGACGCCTACAACCTCCAGGAATTTAAATGCAATGTCAATACTCATCTATTAACCACTTGACTCTAGTTCTTTTCCCACCCCGTATATCCTTTCCTTTCTCTCCACCTTTGAAACTGTCATCACACCTGCATTCTCATCTTTCTATTGCTTCTTTCTAACTGGTTCGTCTTCCTCTTCACTCCCTTCTAATTAATATTTTTACACTTATGTAGCCCCCTGCACATTAGTGGCATTACCGCCTTACTCGGGGCGAAACAAGTTAAAAAATGCAAACAAAAGAGAAACAGATACATAACATCACGAAAAGACAGCTGAAGTTTCTGGGATATATAATGAGAAAAGAGAGATTAGAGAATCTGATACTCACAGGACAGATAGAGGAAAAAGAGCGACAGTAAAAAATAACGCTTGACATACTTGATGGGCTTGAGCAAATGGATGGCAGTAGCGGGTTTGGAATGGGTAACAAGAAAAAGTGTGTTATGAGTTACATGGAATAAGGATATGTGGAAAGCCATGAAGGAACACGTTTTGTAGGGACACAGCACGTAGAAGAAAAAGATGTCAGTTTTCGATTGGCAGGTCAACTCGACAGACCATAATTTTCCTACGTCTCACGAAGCGAAATGACTCGGCCTAGCTATAACTGGTGAAACAGTCTGTTATTCAAGTAAATAACTTTTTTTTTGTCCGCATTCCTTTCTGTGTAAAATTCCCAGTTTAAAAGCATAATTAACAATTATTCTTATTTGCTTATTGCATCTACTTGTGTATAATGCAAACTGTGCAAAATACCACCCCATTTTTCTGAAGCTTGGCTATTATACAACCCAGCACAGGCATTCCTATATAAATTTTTAAAAGCTGTACTATATCATAAATTAAAATTCAATGTAATATATAAATTTATCGAAAATATATTTAATTTTACACTCTATTAAAAAATAGATATTTCGCTAATGCGTACTTTTCTAATATGCGTTTCAAAATTTATTTTCAAATTTTCGGAGAAAAGTGCTTAGTTGCAAAATTAATGTTATCAACAGGTGACGGTTCTTTTATATTTCAACTAGCAGTATAACCCGGCGTTGCTCGTGTGTAATGAAAGCTTTAAAACTAATTCATGGTCCTGGAGCTCTTTGGGCGTTGCCACGAAAGACTAAAAAGCAATAGTTGTAAACCGTAGACTGAAAGAAGAATGAATGGATGTAAGTCAAATTTTGATTTCCTGGTGTCGATATCAAATAAGTTATTTTCGTCGTAAACTGAATTTTGAAGGCTAAATAAGTCCTCTGAGTAAATGATATCATGGCTGAGACTAAGAACTACAATTATACTTTCTTAAAGTCAAACCCGATGCAAAAACTAAAAGGGCTGAAAAAAATACAGACATGCAGGAAGATAAACACACACACACACACACAAACACACACACACACACACACACACAATCATCTTCCCTTTTATATATATATATATATATATATATCATCGATTTTCTGCACTATTGTAAGAGCTGCAACCTTGGAAATTCGGAATATTGTTTCTTATGTCTTTGTTTATAAGTGTATCAAATTTGATTAAAATTGGACCACTCCTTCACCCGATTTTTTGGATTTTCGATTTTCGATATTTATCATGGGTACTTCAAATAAAACCTAGTTAAGAACAGTCGCAGACGCTTATAGTACAAAATTATTTATAAATAAGTTTAGATTATTCTTTTTTAATCAATTTCGGCGAATTTTGTTGTATTTTGCAAAAGGTGTCTAATTACACCGATTATGAAACAATTATTTTTTGTAAACAATAGTTATCAACACCTGCCTACTTTGTGTTTTATTGTCTATTCTGCTAATTGATTGTATTTGTGACCTTACTCTTTCAAAACAGATTTTTTAAAGTTAAAGAATTTCTACAAACCTGTACTTGCAGAGCCGGATTTCACCTGCTAGATGAAATTCGAAGAGCTTGCCTGAAAAAAAAAAGAATTTAAAATAATTATTCATAATTATTATTTTGTAATGATTACAAAATTAAATTAGTTGCAAAATATTCCTTTTTAAATAATTAATTGACCTATTCCATTTGACACAGAGAAAATAATTACTGGCCGTATTAATTGGCAAATATTCAATACAAATAATTAAACAAAAGTAAATTTAATAATAATCCACGTTTTTATTTAATACATTCTTTTCAAATATATTTTTCTAGCAAAATCATTAATTATTTCATCGAAAGAAATACAATGTAACTTGTCACTTTCTATACATAGAAGAGTAAGTGCAGCCAGTCCTTCTTGCGACATGTTTGTTTAAAGTGCAGTTTTTTATTATTTTTAGTAGTGTAAAACGATTAGTTTGTAACCATCAAGACAGGAAATAATCGAAAAATATCTTATAAGTTTGGAAATGCTTCATGAATGTTGTCTTTTAGATTATTAGATAACTTCATAGCACTACCGAAGAAGCCAGGAGCAAACGAGTGCAAACTCCACGGAACCACCAGTTTAATGAGCCATATAACAAAACTGATCGTTCGAATCCTGATGAATAGAGCGAGAAGCAGAATCAGGCCAGAGATAGGACAAAAACAGTGCGGTTTTATCAAAGACACTGGAACTAGGAGTGCCATATTTATTATTAGGATGCTCTCTGAAAGGGCAAAACAAAAGGAAAAAGACTTATACCTGTGCTTTATTGATTATGCGAAGGCACTTGACAAAACACACCACAAAGAATTGATGTAGATGCCCGGCAGCCTTGACATATCTGGGAAAGACTTAAGAGTAATGAAGAATCTTTATTAGCAGTAAACCGCTTGTATACGGACGGGTAAAGAATTCAGCAGATATACAACGATAGAAAGGGGCGTAAGACAAGGATGTGTCTTTTCACCGGATCTGTCCAACTTGTACAGCGAGAATATTTGAAGGACCCTAGAAGTTATGCCTGGATTTGTCATTTGAGGCCACAATTTAAATAATATAAGGTACGCAGATTATACAGTGCTGATAGCAGACATAGAAAGGAAACTACAAACCTCCTCTAGAAGGTAGCTGAAGGGAGCGATAAGAAAGGACTACAAATAAACAAAATTAACAACAAAATTAAATACCTGGGAAGTGTTATAACAGAAGACAGAAAGTGTGACACAGAGATCCGACGGCGAATTGGCATGGCAATGGAAGCATTCCAGAAGTTGAGTAAAGTAATAAGAAACAGGACAATTTCATTAGAAACAAAGACGATCTTACTGGATTGCTATGTGTTGGCAGTTCTTCAATATGGCAGTGAATACTGGACAATATCATCAAAGATCAAGGAAAAATTTCAAGCAACTGAAATGTGGTTCTACAGAAGGATGCTGCGAATAACATGGATCGAGCATGTGAGCAATGATGAGGTCTTAGAAATGATGGAAAAAAAAAGAAAATTAATATTGAACATCAGGAAGAGACAGCTGAAATTCCTGGGACATACAATGAGGAAGAAGCTCTTTGAGAACCTTATATTAACAGACCAGATAAAGGGAAAACGAGACAGGGTAAAGCAACGGATAGCATATTTGAAGGACCTAATCAGAGAGATGATGGAACGATGGTTGCATAATGTAACAGAAAAGGGCGTGCTAAGAGCCTGCAGGGATAGGGAGACGTGAAAAGCCATAATCGCCTACGTCCTGAAGGGATAGGGCACATAGAAGAAAAAGAAGATTATTATATATACAAACTTGTAGCTAACATATTCATCAATTAGATAACTGTATTTTCTTTGCATAAGCATGAAAATGTTTCAATACACCAAACAGGTCTATGACTATATCGTGAGGATATTCTTGAATAATTGCTGTAAATGCACCACATAGTTTCTCCTCTGAAGAATGTAAAACTACTAGAAACAACAATTGCTCTTTTATTCCAGGTCGTTTAAAACAAATACCATACAAGAATAAAAGATGTTGCATCAATTTGTATTTTTTCGGACGAAAAAGTTCAGAATTTAATGCATCATACAATTGACAAGATATCTTACATTTGTAATTATTATTACTGTGGTCAGTATTTTGTAGGGAAGAGGACATATATAGAAGAAATTATGTACATGTTCTAAAACATAATGTATAATATATATATATATATATATATATATATATATATTATACATTATGTTTTAGAACATGTACATAATTTCTTCTATATATGTCCTTCTATATATATATATGATGTTCGATAATACAACAGTCAGTCAGAGATATAATTACACATAAAGGTGTCGATAAACCGCTAAACGAAATCAACCATCCAACTACTTAACTAATCTGATAGATAGATAGATAGATAGATAGATAGATAGATAGATAGATAATGAACAGTATGAGATATATATATATATATATATATATAGAGAGAGGGATAATGAAGTGTATCAATTAGATAGATAGATAGATAGATAGATAGATAGATAGATAGATAGATAGATAGATAGATAGATATGGGGAAAAAGTTAAAAGTAATTATGAATAAAATAAAAATGAAAAGTTTGGATAATCACTTAAGAATTTAACAACACACCTTCGTAACTTTTTACAACAAATGCAAAAGTAGTCATCCTTTTTGTCACTACCGCATAAATGCTCTTCGTTTCCTCAGCCAACGCTCGTTCGTGTTGGATTTATTTAAACCGATGGACTTCGCAGTCTTTACGATCGTTACAATGGACACTCTAAAGTAGCGCGTTTGTTTAGATTGGACTGAAAGCAAGGCGCATGCGTGCAGCAACTAAAGGAAACAGCGGATAATGACCTGTAGAATAAAAACACGCATAAATTCATTGTCCAGTTGTTCTATCCACTTGTTCAGCTTCCCGTCTAGACTTAAAATACTCGGAAATAGTGACCGGAAACGAATTCTTTCGTCTTTTTTTTCTTTTTACATGTAGTCAGCTCTCTCTCTTCCTTTCAGATGAACAAATAGATTTTTTTTCATTTCCATCTGCGCCTTTCTTAATCAGTCGATAGTTGGAAAAGTAACACAAACGTAAACGAGCTTTACAACATTCTTCACTCTTCTGTTACCTTCAATTTAGTCAAAGACTGTATTCTATGGGTCTCTTCCTCGCTTATTAGTTTCGCTTGTGGGTTACATTTCCAGACAAAAAGTCTACAAAGAGACTTGAGCTTAGGAAATGGGCGCTGCCTATTGAGCTATTTATTATCAAACTTATTTATTACTCGTTTAAAAGCGTAGAAAACAACAATTATAATTTTGAAGAAATAACACTGAATTCTTCAATTCATTCCACAGATATTTACAACTTTAATTTAACTATGATTTGGTCTTTAAATCCAATTCTATCCAAAAGATCGATTGTGCTGAAAGTCCGATTTGCTCTGAAATTACAATTCAAGCCGAAAATTCAAATCACAAATTCTGTGGAACTTCAAATAAGTATAGTTCTTCAAATCCAAAACTCTGGAAAACTTCGAAACTCCACTTTGCGAAAAATCCTTTTATTCCGATTCCTTGGCATTTTGAAGAAATAACATTGGTTTTCTCAATTCACAAAATTTTTGGAATATGAGTCCCTCATCTGTAATTGGCATTTCGGGCTCCTCTTTTTTGCTGATGACCATGCATTCGGTTTTCTTGTAGTTTATTTGAAAACTTTTCTTGTCACTCTCTTCAGCTACCTTAGGTAGTAAGTCTTGTAGTTTTCTTTCTATGTCTGCTATCAGCACTGTATTATCTGCGTACCTTATATTGTTTAAATTGTACTATCCGATGACGAATCCTGGCACAAATTATAGGGTTCTCAAAATAGTCTCGCTGTATAACTTGAATAGATCCGGTGAAAAGACGAATCCTTGTCTTACCCACCTTTCAATCTTAGTATAATAGCTGAATTCGTATTGTATGTTCCAATAAACCTGAAAGATAAGATAAAAAGCTGGACAAGTTCTATTTAAGAAGCATAATTATTGATTGCATCTTTCAAGTGAGCATACTCTTCAAATCTAATTTCTTTTGGGTTCCTCCAAAGGTATCCTAATCTCTCTGACTCAATTTGGTATACATGCCAACTGCATATTGGAGGAACAATTGTTGACTTCAGTGTTGATGTTTATATGTATTTTGATGAATAATGAAATAAGAGGCATAAAACGCCATCATTTTTTTACCAGCGTCGGACCCAGCTTGGAAATGCTCAGATGATATCCATCTTCTCTATACACAAAAATCAAGAGATATTACAAGACATCATATAAATGATGACGTCCACATACATTTTGTTTTTATAACTCCTATGAAATATAATTTTACGATGACATCCTTAATTAGATTCAGGTGAAATATATCGAATGGGATGTTCTCCAGAGGGTTTCATTTCTGAATCTGTGATGACTATAATCTCAGGAGGTAAATCTGCCACTAGAGAAAGTTTGAAACTTTTCATATAATTGTTCTTTTCATTTAGAATTTCTCAGAGGTTCCAAATAATATCAAAATCTTGTCGCTTTGACTCTTTTCTCAGTTTGCTCCCTTCTGTCGCTAATAAAGTATATTTAAAAAGACTGAGGTTCTTCATTAGATAGTAGCTGAAGTGCTCCAATTCTGTATTAAAGTTGTCTCTGCACTTTGAAAGTGGGCATAAATTATCCCTCATGAATTTTCTAAGCAACAATGAAAGTCGTCGGTAATGCATTGTTGTTTTTTTATTTTCATATATTTTCTTCAATAATCCCTATGGTCAGTATTCAAAAGAAGCTTCTTCACAAATCTGGTGGATTATGCTAATTTACCAAACTAACATTCTAATATGTTTCTTGCTCTACTTTTCTGCGCCACAATTAGAACAAAGTTAGTCGACGGAACTAATTTGAATTAAAGATTCGGAAGCATAGTCTCATAAATTACTAGCAGTATAGGTCGGCGTTGATCGGGTGTAATGAAAGTTTTAAAATTAACCCATGCTCCTGGAGATCAGACTCAGCCTAAAGAATATTTGAAATAATAAAATAATTTTGACTTTTGACAATTTACCATCGCACCTAATATATATATATATATATATATATATATATATAGTGGTATAGCCCAGCGTTGCTCGAGTGTAATGAAAGCTTTAAAACTAACCCATGGTCCTGGAGCTCAGACTCTTTGGACGTTGGCACGAAAGACTAAAAAGCAATAGTTGTTTCAAATCAAAGCGAAACCCTAGACTGAAAGGAAAATGAATGGATTAAATCAAAATTTTATTTCCTAGTAGCGATATCAAATATGTTTTTTCGTTGTAAACTGAATTTTGAAGGCTAAGTCCTCTGAGTAAATGGTATCATGGCTGAGACTAAGAACTACAATTATACCTACCTAGAGCCAAACTCGAAGCAAAAACGAAAATAAAAAGGCTGAAAGAAATACAAATATACAGGCAGATAAACAGACACAGGCACAAACATCTTGCCTGTTATATATATATATATATATATATATATATATATATATATATATAATCGATTTTCTGCACTATTGTAAGAACTGCAACCTTGAAACTGCTGAATATCGTTTCCTATATCTTTGTCTATAAGTATAACAAATTTGATTATAATCGGACCACTCCTTCGATACCCCGATTTTTCGATTATCGATTTTCGACATTTATCCTGGGTACCTCGACACAAAACCTAGCTAAGAACACTCGCAGACGCTTATAGTACAACAGTGTAAATTTTCAAGAAAATCGGTTCAGCCGTTTCGGAGTCTATAGGTAACGGACACACACACAGAGAAAGTTCCATTTATAAATAAGTTTAGATCATAATTAATTGAAGCTTAATCCCACTGCATTCTTTTTTGCTTGAAACTGAGTATGTCGTATCCTGTCTTGGTTTTGCCTTTGCATTATTTCTTTCTCAAATTAATTTTATCTTTGTGGTTCAGTTCTTATTCTTTGATCTTGAAGTCTTAACGATCTTTTCTCTTGCTGTCTCAACTGTCCTGAAATTAATCCTTGAAATGATTATTGTTTTTCTTACCCATGTCTGTGATATTCATGTCAATGCATATCTTGCTTAATCACTTCAATCTCTCTTTCTCAGAATCTTGTTGTCACAGCTATTCCCATATAATTCTATGTGCTTGAAGTCTTTGCGATCTTCAGATTATTGCTTTCTTCGTTGTTCCTCTCTGACACTCTGTTCATCTAATCGTAACAATCTTTGCTCCTCAGTTTCAGATTGTCTCTGGCACAACATTGCACGAGCATTAAGAAATTTCCTTCCTAAAGATAATTTCTTCTTAGAAATAATTATTCTTGAATAAAGTTTTTCAAATATATGTTGTATTTATGTGTAGTTTTTAAAATACTTCTTTTTAAGAACTGTTATTTCTTTGATATACATTTATTCTTCAAAAGCTTGATAAGTAATATAACCGGTGATATTGCTTTTTACACTTTTAATGTATGGAGCGAACTCAGACTTGTTCAAAATACAATAGACAGGATTACAATTGTTCAAGAAACCAGTTCACTATATTTGTTCCATATAATGGCCATAATGTACTTTCAAGTAAGTATCAAAATTTGAATGGATGAAACTGGGTCGATGCCAAATTTTGCAAAAATGGTCCTCTCATTTTTACATTACTCATAAAAATGACATAAAAATCACTAGGACCGCATATCTGAGATTTTTCACGTTTACTACAAGGCCGGCGTACTTAAATCTTGTAGTCATGAGATTTTTTTTAAGCTTAGCTTTTTGTCAGCATTTGCAAAAACGCCTGATACTTTTTAATATCAGATTTTGTTAAACCAGACATTATCACTTTTAATCTAAGAGAAATTAAAAACAACATTGTTCAACATGCCTTTTTATTAAGTTTTCTAGAATCCTCATACTTTCGATGTTGTTGGAGATAAGGACTATAAAAATTGTCCAATTTGTATAGTTCCAAGCCCTTCCGACCACTTCTATAGCCATGTTCAAGTCTGATATTGTTATTTTCCTCCGTGTTTTTACTGTAACTCCAGTAATTTAATTTGTTTTTCAAAAAGGAGTATCATTCCAAGTTTTCAGGTGCCGCATGCGACTGAAAATCTCTCGAGCAACTTCCTATCATTTGTTATGAAAATATGTGTCACTCGGCAGGATTCGAACCTGTATCGATTAAAAATAAAGTTTAAACAAATAAATTAAATATGTCAGTTGTTAAAACCATTCCGTTAATCTTCGAGATTTTCCATGTTATATATATATATATATATATATATATATATATATATATATATATATATAAGTATTCTCATATATGAGCTGTAAAAAGATACTGTGATTAAAAAACAGACAAGGAAAACTATGCTTAGTATTAGCCGATTTGTTTCGTCATCTGACGGACTTTATCAAGGCATTTGAAATTACTATTAATTTTGTACAATGTATTTATAAACAAAAGCAAAATTTTACTTACTCGAAAGTTGTTTAAATTACAAAACGCTCGTAAATATTATCCATGTTAACTGAAATATTGTATTAAATTACGTCAATCAGAATCCTCGAAAATTTAAAAATGCAAAACAAGCGCTATCAAGTCTATCATGTATATGATAGCATTAGACATGTTTCCGATCCTCTTCCCCACTAAGCCAATCTTAAACTGCCTGCTCGTGACGATTTATCGGAAGTCTAGTAGTCCATCAGATTCGGTTCTATAGCCTTGGTCAGCAACCAGTCTACCGCAGAAAGCAATAGCAACCAACTGCCGGATAATCTTCTGCCCAGTCAGTCATATCTCTTTCGAGACATGTTGGCCCAACCGTGTATCACGTATGGCACTTAACTGAACTGAGTAGTTCATATTTATACTGACATTAAACACCTGCACAATGAATATTCAGCTGAGGAAATTAAGCATGAAAAAAAATCATTTTTTTTCACACGGTTTAAATCATGGATTTCTAGAAAGAATTTGATATAAAATCGCCATTGTCTTTTGAATGTTTTTTTATATTTAGAAGACATTATCAATGGATTTGTTATGTGCTGCTGTATTTTTTTATGTGTATCTGCGGTGTTTCTTTTGTAGTTATTGATTATCCCATCTTCAAATGCATGTTATCTTTTGTTGTTTCGTGTCTCTCCATGTTAATATGTAGTGTTGTGTGTTTTCATTTTTCTTTCCATTTTCATTGGGAAATATATTTAATCTGCTTGTTCCTAAAATGAAATATCGTTGATGCTAGTTTTTCTTAATCATAATTATTGAAAATTCTACCTTTACTTGTAGTCTATTTTAGAGTTTACGTTCTTTTCATATTTGAATAACACGCGGCACAACCCCTAATGAATTCAGTTTTATGTCAGTACATTTTAACGCAGTACATTTTAGCAAAAGGCTCACAAAAGGTTAAATTTTGGAACTATCAAAAGATATTTACATATGCTTTGACATTTGCTTTACTGATTTAAAGCATGTAAGTCTGCAGTAAAATTTTGGATATCACTGAAAAAGTATATTAAAATCTATGCATGTTGTATAGACTGTATACCGGGAATTTAACATTTTAAAAGAGAACAAAATTAAACATGTATAAAATATTTTCTTTGTTCTTTTTCCCACACGCCTCCTCTGCCATCGACTTTTGACAATACAGTTCTGACATACGTGTATGTGGATACAAGTAAGTATTAATTATTGTGCTTGTATGCACATAGTAAAAAAGATAATTTGAAATGTAAATAAAGTTGTTGTGGGCCTCTTATGCAAGGTTTGAATTTCACATGGCAAAAGGCCATTTCCCAAGAACTTCCTAAATAAATTCCTACATACTAACAATTATTTTTTATACGGTTGAAATCATTCATTAAATTAGCAAATGGAAAATTGAATGTCAAAGCATTAATTGTAATTATATAAAATGTATTAACAATAACAAGAAATACATACTTTGTACAGACGTTGTAAGTGTCTGATTAAAAGGTCTTTTATTTTCTGCAAAAAAAACAACAACTCCGTTTTCTGGGCGAAAGTTATGTGGTGATGCCGACCGAGCAAAAGCGATGGACCGGATGTTTGCACTCTCACAACCAAAAAGCAACTGACCAAAACTCGACGGTGCGCAGCTGGATTCGTGCAGTGTTCCGGTTGAAAACTAAAAATTAATTAAATATTAAATTTCCAGCTCGCGTGCCTACGCGAATTTTATTTATCGGCCAATAGGAAGCCCAGAATCAAATACGGAAAGGAATTCCCAAATGATCTGCTGCGATCCAAAAAGAAGATATAAAAAGTCGATTCAGAAAGTGTCGCCAGACAGACAGGCCCAGACTCGAGAGAGACGAATGTAATTAGTAGCTCCCTTGACCCAAGTCAAGCGGCTTACTATGTTCGCCTCCCTTACCTATCTGTCCATGTAGCAACGCCTCTCTGATTAAGGGGGTTTGGCTAGTTTTTTAACCTTTTAAAACCTTCTAACTTGAAATAAAATTCATCACTTGATTAAACACGGCTAGAGTCAAAACAAAATGGGTACTTTTGTAGTTATATTATAACATATTTATGTTATAAATTCTAAGTAAATATTATTCGCTCTACTTTATATTGAGCACTTTTTAAAGAATAGTTTCTCTTTGGATACGGAATATTATTCCATCCATACCTACCCTATGCTTGTATAATGGGCATGCCTCCATGTCCTACTGCACGAACTCCTGAGTCTCCCAGGTCTATATCCTAGGCCCGGCACTCTTCCTGATCGTCATAAATGATCTCTCCGTCGTGATCAAGTCCCAGGTAGGCATCTACGCAGATGATGCCACAATTTACTCCCGCATCAATAAGAAATCCGGCGAGGTGCACAAACATAAACTCGCTGCTGATATTGAGAGAGATTTACACTCTGTGCTGGACTAACTTTCAATGCTTAAGAAACGAAACTGCTATCTCACAACCATCACAAGCAAAAAAAAAAACTGCTCCCACCCCATAAGCATGGGCTATGAGAGTTTCCATGAAAGTAATATATTGAGCCTCCTCGGCCTTACCCTTTCTATCTCAAGGGAAATCATTTGAGTCAATAGCTAAATCCACTGCTAAGAAGGTTGTGTGACTGTGTCAGACCAGGAAGTTTTTTACGCCTGATTTCATCTTGCACATATGCAAATAAATCATCCAGCAGTGCATAGAATACTGCTGTCGTATATGGTCAAACGCCGCTGCTGTTCATCTTAGTGTTTTCGATAGGCTCCAAAATAGAATCTTTATTCTTGGCAGCTCAACTCCAGCCACTTTCTCACCGGTGGGATGTGGCTTCTCTCTGCCTATTCTACATATATTTTCATGGCTTCTGCTCCGACAAACGTAGGTCACTGGTGCCTCTTTCACAAGAATTTACTCATGCAAACCGACTGGCAACAAGGTCTTACCCCCTTTACAGTTAGATCAACTAAATGCACTCGTCAAATCTACTCCATCAACTTTTTTTCCTGCACTGTTGAACTCTCTTCCGTATTCTTGCTTTCCTGACAGCTATAATCTCCAGCTATTTAAATGCAAGGTCAATACTCATCTCTTATCCACTTGACTCCAGTCCTGTCTTCATCACACTGTATTTTGTTCTATCTCTTTTTTCTTTCTCTCTGTCTTAACAACTGTTTTTACGCCTGTTTCCGGCCTTCTCTGGCCCTTTCTTTGACACTCGCTGTAGCTGGGCCGTCTTTTTCTTCGCTCTCCTCATGCCTAAACTTAGTTGATATAAAAGCCCAAATATTAAATATCTAAAAGTGAAGATCTATCCCCGGAAATAGGAATAGAATTTTTATTTAGTATACACCCTCTTTCAACCAAATGATTAGCAGTAAATTAAGAAAAAAATTCGTCGCTTTGATTAAGTAACAATTTCCGAATAGTAATCCTTTAAGTAAGATTTTCAGTACAAAATACTCTTAAATTAAGTTATAGTTGCATGCATCATTTTGAAAAAATTATAATTCATAATAATATTTTAAATAAAAAATTAAATCTAATTGAAAATAAAAATTATCCAGTACTGAAATTAACAATTTGGACAATAATAAATGTAACTGTACACAACCCTTTGAAGTGTCCTTTAGAAAACAGGTACCTTACAGTATTCATTGTTTATCAATGTACTATTTCTTCTGTGGAAAACCCTGGTAATGTAAAGATGTATGTGGGTAGTACTAAGAATTCTCTGAAAAAACGATTTTATCAACACACGTCTTCATTTAATAAGTACAGAAATAGGATATCCCTATCAAAAATATTATTGGCATCTAAAAGAAACAAATAAAACAGCATCGTTAAATTGGAAAATCAAAAAAAGCTTGAATATGTAAATCTTTAAACGACCCATGTCCATTGTGCATATATGAAAAACTATATATTACTGAATTTTTTAAGAATAAAAATCTATTAAATAAACGTAATGAAAAAAATGTCGTATGTAAACATGACAAAATGTTCATCTTAGAATATGGTCAAAAAGATTCTTTATAGAAAATTAAAAAATAACAAACATAAAAAGGATTATTAACTTACATATATCTAATAATTTGTTTTATATTATGAAAGAATAATAATTAAATAGATATTTAATAATTAAATAGATATTTTTAAGAAATTATATTAAGATATTAAGAATTGCACTAGAATATAATAATACTATCATAAATTTTATAAAAATAAAATGAATTTTAAAATTTTTAATAAATAAATTGATATTAGAAGTTTTTTTTACAAATTTAGGTTTTAGGGAAGTTTTGAATAAAATACATTCTGAATTGAAGCCAGGTCAAAAATATGAAATGTTTTCTTTCTTTTATTTTTTATTTTTTGTTTTAGAAAATGATGAGATAAAGAGAAAACTAAGAGAATAATTTTGTAACAATAATGGACACATCAACAAAAATGGAGTCTAGACAGGGGTTTTGAAATAGGCTGACAATTTTGCCGTTAAGATTGAAAGAAGAAATCATGTATTCCGCAAAAATATAAACTTTCTTCAAATTTAAAGTGAATCTATTCTGATTAGTTAAATTGAACACACACATTAATTTTTCTGTTTTCCCACGTCTATAAATAACAAACGTATTGTTTTCTATATTCAAATGAAAATCATTTTCACAACAATGAGCTAATGTTGCCTGATGACGAGGTAAACATCTCGAAATATAGAAATTTTCATGTCGCAATATAAAATATATTAAGTTTAAATAGAAAACAAATTTAATTATATATATATATATATATATATATATATATATATGTGTGTGTGTGTGTGTGTGTGTGTGTGTGAACTAATAAATATACATATGGGAATACACACATGTAAAAACACTTTATTCAGTTGTTTATCAAACACTGCTCAATGTAGTAAAAACAGTGCTATTAATTGTATATAGTAATAAAGATATATATTATCGTCGGTGGAACGACTCCGAATTTCATGCCCTCCGCAATCATCAAGTGCATATATCAAATTGAACGTTTCTGAGATTTGATTTTAAGTTCACTTGAGGTTCGTAAAAGTTAAATCTTATGTTAAGATATTGTTTTAATTCATCAAGACCATAGTATACATAAAAATTATTACATGAAGATGAAAAAAGCCTCGGAGAAAAGAAAGAAACAAAGAAACAAAAAAACAAAGAAGAAAGGTAGCGAGTAAGAAGGTAACAAACGCAAAAGGGAACAGTATTAATCTTTGTCTAAGAAATTAAGTAATTATTTTTTCTATGGCAGCAAATGTTCATTAATTCACATTTTGTCAAGTAGATTAGGGCTATTTATATGATTTATACTGGAATTTTTTTCTAAATATATAAGTTACATCTATTTACTTTTCCATCATAAAGTTTGGTTTTAGCGAAGATAATCCAGGTAATGAGTGGGTTGTTTTTAATTACCAATAATATATAAATAAAGCGGTGCTTTTGGTGTATTTACTATTGCTTAACGGCCACATGTGGTTATTGAAACAATATTTCAACTTAGTTGTTCTAGATCCCAACTAAAACTTAATATCATCATCCGTATGACTTCGAGTTCAATGTATATATATATATATATATATATATATATATATATATATATCTCAGCATGTGGTTTCGATATAGAAGAATCCAAAGGAGTATCCTGTACATACAGTGGTAGGATAACACTCCAAGAGAGCTCTAAATATATATGTATATAAATAAATATACAGCAAATATAAGTAAATTAAGGCAGACACGTTATTTCATGATAAATCGGAAGTATATTCGTGTAAAATCCTTTGTACAATAAAGACGGAAGCTGATGATGGTTCGCCTGAAATAGACCTATACTGCCGATTTACTATAAAATAACATGTCTGCCTTATATCTATATATATATATATATATATATATATATATATATATATATACCACTGTATACTTGGGTAGTTACCTTTCTTTTAATGTATCGTTGACAACGACTGACACAAAGAAGATGTTATTTAATTTTCCAGTATTCAAACATGTTTCATTTTTACTGCAGATCAGGAATGTAAAAATTATTTTCCAAGCGCTTTTGGCCACTTCTCTGGCCGTTTACAAGGTTGTTATTTTTTCAGTATTGTTATTATATCCTCATGTTTTGACTGCAAAGCAATATATTTGGTGTATGTTTTAGGAAAGTAGCGATCTTTCCAAGCTCTCACGAGTCGCGTGTGCATCTTTTATTAAAAAACAAACGTTCAATACTCTATTCACACAATCAGATAATGTAAGGTTGACGGAAGGAGAGAATTGTTTGATATACCACGAGATGCTTTTGTCATTGTTAATTATAGTCCAGTATAAATTGTGTTCAATTTCAATTTACTGATCTAAATTAATATAAACATATACGTTTAATGACGTCGAACAGTTTTGGTTACAGTTTTGGTTTAAATTACAATGATGCTGATTCTAAAATTGTATGAATAGACTTACACAATATATGCATGACTAGTTTAGATACTGGTAACTACTGTAATAAAACAGACTTGACCATCAGCCAACAATCCATGGTTGTGGTTGCAGCAGAAAAACAGAACATTAATCAATGTTCAGTGGTTAACAGGATTCTCATTATTTAGTGTTTACAAGATGAATAAATCGAACGCGTAGCAAGTCTTCACTCATATCAAATAGTTTGTGTTACAGAAAAGACAAGTTTTTCTTGTTTTAAATCATCAAAAAAATAAAAATATAATTTAAGCCAGCCCAATCAGGTCCCAAAATTATATGCTCTATCTGTCTGTCTATCTATCTGTCTGTTACAACTCTGGTCACTCAAACCTAACCATTTATGCCATTAATAACTTTACGAAGTTTTTTTTATGATTCCCACGTCATATGGGCGTTATTCTATGCACATTCTTGTTGTTTTTCCTATTGATCTCTTCACCATAATTGGTATTCTCTGTTGGAGTTTTTTGGTTACCTTTGTATACTAGTAAGCTGACTCATTTTATAGTTCACCATTAGAAGGGTTAACCAATCAGAAGGTTCCAAATATTCAATTCAACGTGTATAAAAGGCGAGCATATTTTCTCGAGTATTGGCAATATCGTCCGATTCAGTTGAGTGTCTTAAGTGTTAATCGTTGACGTTGTTTCGTCAAAAAGTTTACATACTGCTCTGTATTCGATATTCATAAAATATGGTGGACATGATAAACTTTCTCTGCTCTAAAAAAGCGTCATATCGGTTCCATACACTCAAAAGATTTAGCTGGATATCTCCACTTTCAAAAAGCATAACTGGTGTTACATACTCTCAAAGAAGATAATTGAGGCATCATAATCTCAAAAGATTTAATTGGATTTCTCTAAAGCATAATTCGTGTTACATACACACAAAACAGATAATTGCGGTTTCATAAACTTGAAAGACATTATTGGGGTTCTAGACTCTTAGCAGGCATAATTCGTGTTTCATATTCTCAAAAGGGATAATAGCTGTTTCATAATCTCAAAAGGCATCATTGGGGTTCCAGACGCTTAGAAGGCATAATTAGTGTATCATACTCTCAAAAAAGATAATTGCGGTTTCATAATCTCAAGATGCATCATTGGGGTTCCAGACTCTTAGAAGGCATAATTTGTGTTTCATACTCTCTTAAAGGATAATTGCGGTTGCACAATCTCAAAAGGCATCATTAAGATTCCAGACTTTTTGAAGGCATAATTCGTGTATCATACACTCAAAAAGGATAACTGCGGTTTCAGAATCTCAAAAGGCATCATTGGGGTTCCAGACGCTTAGAAGGCATAATTAGTGTATCATACTCTCAAAAAAGATAATTGCGGTTTCATAATCTCAAGATGCATCATTGGGGTTCCAGACTCTCAGAAGGCATAATTGGTGTTTCATACTCTCTTAAAGGATAATTGCGGTTGCACAATCTCAAAAGGCATCATTGGGGTCCCAGACTCTTAGAAGGCATAAGTGGTGTTTCACACTCTCAAAACGGATAATTGCGGTTTCATAATCTCAAAAGGCATCATTGGAGTTCTAGACGCTTAGAAGGCATAATTACTGTATCATACTCTCAAAATGGATAATTGCGTTTTCATAAACTCAAAATACATCATTGGGTTCCCAGACTCTTAAAAGGTATAATTGGTGTTTCATACGCTCAAAAAGTATCATTGCGGTTAGATAATCCCTAAAGGCACTATTGGGGTTCCAGACAATTTGAAGGCATAAATGGGCTTTCATACGCTCAACAAGGGTAATTGTGGTTTCATAATCCCAAAAGGCATCATTAGGGTTCCAGATTCTTAGAAGGCATCATTGGTGATTCATACTCTCAAAAAAGATAATTGCGGTTTCATAATCTCAAAAGGCATGATTGGGTTTCCGAATGCTTAGAAAGCATAAGTGGTGTTTCATACTCTCAAAAAGAATAATTGTGGTTTCATAATCTCAAAAGGCATAATTAAAGTTGCATACTATTACACGGCATAATTCGTGTTTTATACTCTCAAAAAGGATAATTGCTATTTCATAATCTCAAAAGACATCACTGGGGTTCCAGACCCTTAAAATGACATAATTAGTGTATCATATACTTAAAATAGATAATTGCTGTTTCATAATCTCAAAAGGCATAATTTGGGTCCCAGACACTTTGAAGGCATAATTGGTGTGTCATACTCTCAAAATGTACAATTGCAGTTTCATAATCTCAAAAGACATCATTGGGATTCCAGACTCTTTGAAGGCAGAATGGTGTTTCATACTCTCAAAAAAATAATTACGGTTTCATAATCTCAAAAGGCATAAATTGGGGTTTCAGATTCTTAGAAGACCTAGTTGGTGTTTTATTCTCTCAAAAAGGGTAATTGCGGTTTCATAATCTCAAAAAGGCATCATTGGGTTTCCGGACGCTTAGAAGACATAATTGGTGTTTCATACTCTCAAAAAGGATAATTGCAATTTCATAATCTCAAAAGGCATAATTGGAGTTTCAGACTCTTACAAGGCATAATTAGTGTATCATACTCCCAAATAGATAATTACGGTTTCATAATCTCAAAAGGCATCATTGGCGTCGCCGAGTCTTTGAAGGCATAATTGGTGTTTCATACGCTCAAAAGTATAATTGCGGTTTCATAATCTCAAAAGGCATCATGGGGGTTTCAAACTCTTTGAAGGCATAATTAGTGTATCATACTCTCAAAATAGATAATTGCGGTTTCATAATCTCAAAAGGCATCATTGGGGTCCCAGATTCTTAGAAGGCATAAATGGTGTTTCATACGCTCGAAAAGTATAATTGCAGTTTCATAATCTCAAAAGGTATCATTGGGGTTCCAGATTCTTAGGAGGCATAACTGGTGTTTCATACGCTCAAAAAGGTTAATTGCGGTTTCATTATCTCGAAAGACATCATTGGGACGCTTTGAAGGCATAATTGGTGTTTCATACTCTAGATTAGCATGTTTGCAATTTCATATACAGGAAAGGTAAAATTGATTTTCCTTACCCTTAAAAACGTCAATGCGGTCTGCTTTCTTAGGCTTCTTGTTCAAATTGGCATCAGATGGTGTTGTTGAGGGACCTGCACTTTGTTGATCATCTGTCATGTCTGGCCGTAAGCGTATTTTTCTTTTTCACTCGCTACTTATCACTCTCTCTATATATATTCGTGTAAAATCTTCTGTAACACAAAGACGGAAGCTGATGATGGTTCGCCTGAAATAGGCCTATACATCCGATTTACAATGTAATAACGTGTCTGCCTTATTTTTTTTTTCTTATATTTGCTCTATATGTATTTATATACATATATATTTAGAGCTCTTTTAGAGAGTTATCCTACCACTGTATGTACAGGATACGCCTTTGTATTCTTATATATCTACACCGCATGCTTACACACACACACACACACACACACACACACACACACACACACACACACATACAGATATATATATATATATATATATATGTGTGTGTGTGTTTGTGTTTGTGTGTGTGTAATGTATATTTGTGAGTAAACTTTCTTTCAAATATGTTTGGTTTAAAATGAGAGAAAAGGAAAATTCTTTTTAATATGTTCACATTTTTTCCACTTGGTGAGAATAAGGAATTGTAAAATTGGTTGTTTTTTGTTTTTTTTTTAATCATTTCACCCCGAGCAAGGCGGAAACGCCACTGATGTGCAGGGGGCTACATAAATGTAAAAAGATTAATTAGAAAAGAGTGAGGAGTACAAGCTAGTTAGAAAGGAACAATAGAAAGCTGAGAAAGAAGCTGCGATGACAGATACATAGGTGGAGAGAAAGGGAAGGTTATACAGGGGAGGTGAGAGAGCAAGAGGCCAGTGGTTAGTAGATGAGTATTAACTTTGCATTATAAATTTTTAATTAATTGAAATAATTTCTGGAGGTTGTAGCCGTCAGGAAAGCAAGAATACGGGAGTGAGTTCCACAGGCCGGAAGTGCGAGAGAGGAAGCTACAGGAGTAGAATTTGCGTCTGCATTTGGCTAACCTGACTGTGAATGGGTGGGACCCAGTTGCCAGTCTGGTTGCACGGGTAAACACCTGTTGAGGAGGCATCAGTGACTTAAGCTCATCCGAGCAGAAGCCATGAAAATATTTATAGAAGAGACAGAGGGAGGCCACATTTCGACGATGGGAAAGTGGCTGCAGTCGAGTCGCCAGATCAGTACCTATCACATTACAGACTCTCCTTTGGAGCTTGTCAAGAACACTGAGGAGAACGGCAGGGGCACCTGACCATAAATGGCAGCAGTACTCCATGCACGGACGGATGGTTGACTTGTATATATGCAGGATGGATTCAGGTGGAAAAAACATCCTGGATCGACATAGTGACCCAACCTTCTTAGCAGTAGATTTTGCTATGGATTCAATATAGTGGTTCCATTTGAGGTCTGAGGACAGGGTAAGTCCGAGGAGGCGTAGTGTATTACTCTCCGGGAGAATCACCTGGTCCATGCTTATGGGAGGCAGAAGAGGTTGCCTGTAATGGTTGAGAGACAAGAGCTTGGTCTTAGAGTAATTGAAGTTGATAAGCCACTTCTTGCCCTAGTTCAGCACAGAGTGTAGATCTCGCTCAAGGTCAGCAGCGAGATTATGTCTGTCCGCCACGACTGGTTTCTTACTGGAGCGGGAGTATATTGTAGTGTCATCTGCGTAGATGCCTACTTGGGACTTGATCTCATCTGGGAGGTCGTTGATGAAAATAAGGAAGAGCGTCGGGCCCTGTGGGACACCAGCATTCGTGCTGTAGGATGAAGAGGCACGCCCATTCACGCCCATTCAGAACGACCTTCATTTTGCGGTTATTTATGACAAGACACAAATTATTGTACTCGGAAGTTAAATTGATACATTTCATATATATATATATATATATATATATATATATTGGTGTGTGACTAAGGGCTTCACGTGTCACATACCTATAAAATAGCGTTTAATCACGCACAATAAAGAATAACACGTAAGGAAGATTTTTATTGATATATATATATATATATATATTAAACTACTGGCTATAATAATTTGACAACCCCTGTATTTTAAAAATGATGTGTTTTATTCTGTCTTTTAGTATTTATTGCCAAATGAATAAGTGTAAATGAAAATAGAATGGTTCTTTGTTGATACTGCACAATAACATGTGTATCAAATTAATTTATAAACTTTTAATGATAATTGCAGTTCCATCAATGAAAATTTAGCGTGATTCGAATGAGTTCATCTTTGCTTCCTTGCCTTTTACAATTTTGCAAAGTAATAATACCAAAAACTATTCTATTTTCGTTTAGAATTATCCACTTGGCAATAAATACTATAATAGTACAAAATACATCATTTCTTTTAATAACCTGGTGTGGCCTAATAATTATGGCCGGTAGTGTGTGCGCATATATATATATAGTCATCCGCAGACAGATCTGTTTCACAGATCATCAGTACGGTTAGACTCCGATTGCATCTCAACCCAGGTTTGAAGCCCGACCGCATTGGTGCCAGTCGGCGACTCTACCCCTGGGCTACGGGGCGTTCGGTGGAAGAAAGCACTCTTTTTTGAGCATATCGTATTACGCGCCCAGTAGCTAGGGTGCTCCAATTCATTTTACTGAATGAGCGATGCGTACACGCTAGATGGGCTACTGTTTTTCACATATATATATATATATATATATATATATATATATATATATATATATATATATTCAGTAAGGGACTATTTCTACAATTCGATAGTTTATTTCTTTTTAGATTCTTGTTTGTTTTGTTTTTCCTGTCCAAGATTTGAACAGTTATTTTCAAAAGAAACACTTCCCCACTCATTTTAAATATTCGTTCAACGCAATCTCCCTAGGCGCATTTGTCCATATTTATCATTACACTATAGCAAAGAATCTAATATTAAAAACTGATTTATTTATGCTTTTGACTGATGATATCTGAAAGGATAAAAGAAAGGCCTAGTTTATAACACTTGTAAATGTCCCGAAGAAAGCTGAAGTGCCCTTCGAAAGTGATCGACATTAATAAACATTTTAAGAAATGATCCATCCTTTCTAGAATCTGATTGGAAAGTCCTTATCGAAAAAATATTGATCACTATCATGAATAAGATATTGCCTTGAAAAATATTTCCTGACATATGATTTTCTTTTGTTTCGTTTTTATTGTTTTAGAAAAAAAAGATTTTCTTTTTCACGAAATCTTTTTCTATATGTTTATATATGTTTCTATATGTTATATATGTCATTTTCATCGTTATTTCTCTTTTCGTTGTCTCTCTCTCTCTCTCTCTCTTTATTTCATTTTGCTTCCGCCCCTCTTTCTCTTTTACTTTCTCTTTCTCTCTCCTCCTTTTTAACTTCTAACTCTTACTCTCTATATCTTTCGCTGTTTCTCTCTCGTTCTATTTCTTCCCTCCCCCTCTCTCTCTCTCTTTATATATATATATATATATATATATATATGTTTCTACTGAAAATTTTTCTTCGTATTTTCCTTTTTATTCTCTCTCTTTTTTCTAGATTTCTCTCTCTTTTTTCTAGATATCTCTCACTCTTCCCTCTCTTTCTCTCTTTTAATTTTTATAATAAAAATTTTTCTTCTTATTTTCCTTTTTATTCTCTCTCTTTTTTCTAGATTTCTCTGTCTCTCTTTCTTTTTTCTAGATATCTCTCTCTTCCCTCTCTTTCTCTCTTTCGATTTTTATAATGAAAAATCTTCTTATTCTCTCTTTTTTTTGCTAGATTTCTCTCTCTTTCTCTACATTTCTCTCGATTTCCACTCTCTCTCTCTCCTCTCTCTCTCTCTCTTTTCTATCTCTTTCTCTTTCCCTCTCTGTATCCAATTTATTATTTAGTATTTTCTTTTTTTTAATTTTCTCTCGCATTTCTTTTTCCAAACTATTTTTCCTCTCTTTGTGTAATTTAAGTTTTATTTTTTTCGTATTTTCTTTTTACGACCCCCCTCATCCCCTCTTTTGCTCTCTTCCTCCTTTTCTCCCTCTCTCAGCCTTTCTCACTCTTTCTTTTCTCTCTCCCACTCTCTTTTTCTCTCCCTCTTTCTTTTCTATAATAATACTTTTAGTTTCCCTTCAATGTCCTAACCTGTTTCCTTGATATTTTTCCTTTTTCATAAAATCGTTTTTTTTTTTTCGGTCTATCCATTTTACAGTTATTGCCCTTATGGATTGCATCGATGTTTCCAAAACTCCTTCTGATGTTCCAACCATAGTTCAATATATCTTAGGGAATTTACGTTTCACTGGGATTTTTTGGTTTCGTTTTCTTTTATTTTTTCTCGGCTCTTTCTTATTTTTTTATACTCTCAAAAATTCTATATCTTTATTTTTTCAAGAACGATAAGAGGATTACAGGAATCGAAGAATTATAAATACCATACAAGGAAATATTTTTTTAAATGTTCCCTTTCACTTCTCCTACTTAAGTATGAACATCATCAAAAGTATAAACAAATTGTATGAACTCGTGTATCAGTCAGGATATTATAATAAATATTATAATAAAAATATAATAATATTATAATAAATATTATAATAAAAATATAATGAATATTATAATAAATATTATAATAAAAATATAATGAATATTATAATAAATATTATAATAAAAATATAATGAATATTATAATAAAAATATAATAATATTATAATAAATATTATAATAAAATATTATAATAAAATTTTCATGGATAAATAGTTATTCAGCATTTCATTTCAGAGATGAATAATTGTCAGCATAATAAATAATAGACATAACGTTTTGACCAACTACACTCTGGTCATCATCAGGTGTCCATTGGTTGATTTGATATAAGATACCTTTTGATTATCGTGTCATTGTTTCCCTATCAACATGTATATACGTCACATATATTGCAAACCAGAAAAAAAAACTGATGATGTCGAGATTGTCAATCACTTAAGCGCCATAAGTGATACATGCTTCGGCGATTATGTTTTGAAAGATATATGACTGACTGGACAGAAGATTTTCCAGTAAGTTACGATTACTTTCTGTGGTAAACTGGTTGCCAAACAAGGTTTCAGTCCCCAATCTGTCCTGTTATTTAATTCATAGCCGGAGGGACAAGAGCTACATTATTACCTTTCCCAAGTGTATTTGCGCATAACTGAAAGCAACGAATTTTACCGGAATTCAAACTCGGCTCAAGGACGTCCCGTTTGGAGTCGATATCGACTGCTCCACAGCACACATTCTCAGGTTCAGTTAAGTGCCATACACGTTTGGGCGATGATGTCTCGAAAGAGACATGACTGACTGGGCAGAAAATTATCCCACAGTAGGTTGCCATTTCTTTCTGTGATAGACTGGTTGCTAACCAAGGCTATAGAACCCAATCTGTCCTGTTATTTGACCCATAGCCGGAGGGAAGAGACGGATTAATACCTTTACCAAGGGTATTGGCGCGTATATAATTGCAACGAATTCAACTGGAATTCGAGCTTGGCTCTCCGATTTCTCGTTCCTAGTCGATATCCACTGGACCACAACGCACATCCAACATTCTGAGGTTACGTGATCTAAAATTTGTGTTCCTAATAACACCTTTATATTTTATTGTCTGACAGACAGCGACACAAAATTATCTGCCGGATATTATTGAACTCGGTAAAGATAAAAAAAATGTCTTATTATGGTGTATTGCTCTTTCTTCATACAAAATTGCACTAATATAGCAAACAAAGTGATTGAGAAAATCACAAACTACTCTGCTTAGATAGTTGAGATGGCAAGAGTGTTTGCAATGCGAGAAAGGGAATGTCAAGCTGATTCAGTTGAGACTGATGCACCGGGATAAATCTTATTAAAACCATGTCAAATCCTTTTTCTCTAGATACCATACCAACTTGGATTCATCCAAGTCAGCTCTATTAGGGCCTGCATATACAAGGTCTGTCTAGAAAGTATCCTGTACTGTCTGTGCAAGCTATGGCCAAAAGAGGGATAAGTAGATGGTGTTATTATCCAACGTAATATTTTGGGATTATATAAATGTACACTTAGATTTCTGCAACCACTTCGTTTTTTGTTTTTTTTCATAGGCAAGAGTTGTGGCAAGACAAATCGAGTGTGCTTTTCCGCACTAATGCACCTGCTCAGAACGCCATGAGCAACATAATATAACATATATATAACATCGATAAAAGCAACAAGAACTGCCATATTATTGATGGTTGCCATACCAACTGACTGTCTACGGCTATATCGTGTTGAATACACCGGTTCCCGTCCGATCACCGAAGTTAAACAACATCGAGCCAGGACAATAGTTAATGGGTAACCATTTGGGTTACCAGGTTCTGTAAACGTAAGAACCAAGAATAGTCCACCAGTCCTCCAGGTTTGGGGGTTGAGTGCAGGGCTAACAACCCTGCCCCGTAAAAAACAGTTTGTTACAGAAACAGCAACAAACAGCTACTGCCCTATTCACCATCTGGGTGTGATGGATAAATGATGATGGTGATACCAAATGACAGAAATAAGGCAAACAAAATGATTGAGAAAATCACAAACAACTTTGATTTGAAATTTGAGTTGGCAGGATTGTTTGCAATGGGGGAAGGGAATGTCAAGGTGGTTCTTGTTGTAGTTTTTACATTGGGATTAATTCCATTTAACTTCATTCACGAGCTGAGAATATAAAACCGATTTGCAATTATCAAAAAATTGTTTTTTCGGGGCACTGTACACATTTTGAGGAAAGTGATGTTAACTTCCAGGAGAGTGACTAGTTACGCCTTCTTGGGTCAACCATCTCGGCTGGTACGAAGTGGAAAAACTATACTCAATTCATTGCCAGATACACTACCAAACTGATTGGTTCACTGTGTCGAGCAAAACAGTTTTTCTCTCCAGAATCGATCTTACATATCTATAAGGCTATCATTCGCCAATGCTTAGAAAATTGCTGCCACATATGTGCTGGTGCTCTTGCTAGTTATTTAGATATTTGTGATAAAAGTCCAAAGGAAAATCAGCAATAATAATGGTCCTGATCGGGCGTCTCGGCTTCAGTCACTTTCCCATCGCTGTAAAGTTGTTTCACTCAGCCATTTTTTATAACTTTTTTCAGAGTAACTGTTCGGATCAACTCTTCACTATGCTACTTAGGTATCATCATACAAATCTCAGTTGTATTGACAAGTTCCATGCTAAAAAATTTGTACTCGCACTACTCGCTTGCGGAGCACACTTCAGGTTCTATTCTCTCCAGCTAACATTGATCTTCAAAAATTTAAGTACAATATCAGTCGTTTTCGTCATTGATTCTTCTTCTTCTTCTATGTGCCTTGTCCCTTCAGGACGTAAGCGATCATGTCCTTCCACGTTTCCCTATCCCCAGTGGCTCTGAGCACGCCTTCTCCTGTTACAATCGATCCTCGTTCCGTCATCCACCTGATTAGGTCATTCACATATGTTATCCGTTGTTTTCCCCTGTCTCTTTTTTCCTCTATCTGGCCTGTTAGTATCAGATTCTCCAAGCTCTCCTTCCTCATTGCGTGCCCAAGGAACTTCAGCTGTCTCTTCTTGATGCTCAGTATTAATTTTCTTTTTGTTTCCATCATTTCCAAGACCTCATCATTGCTCACATGCTCGATCCATGATATTTGCAGCATCCTTCTGTAGAACCACATTTCAGCTGCTTCAAGTTTATCCTTCATCTTTGATGATATTGTCATATTCAAGGACGGACAGCAAGTAGCAATCCAGTACTCTCTTCCTACTTTCTAGCGATATTGTCCTGTTTCTAAATATTTTACTCAACTTCTGGAATGCTTCCTTCGCCATTCCAATTCGGCTTCGGATCTCAGTGTCACACCTCTTGTGTCTTAGCGTCTTTATTGTCTTACATTTGGTAAAATCGATTAAAAAAGGTGTGATTTGAATGAGATCCTTGTTGCGATTTGACAGATTAATGTAACTGGTATATCAGTAATAATAATAATAATAATAATAATGCCAAATCTGGTTGGGTGCCCCTGCTATTCACCTCGGGATTCTTGAGAAAATCCAACGGAGAATCTGTAATGTGATCGATCCTGACATGGCAGCTCAGCTGTAGTCATTCTCTCACCGGCGTAATATGGCTTCCCTCTGTCTGTTGTACAAATACGTTCACGGCTTCTTAGCATGCTGTTGCCCCCAGGTATAAATTTACTCGAGCTACTAGACTAACAACTAGATCCCACTTTTTTACAGTGAAACCGATAAAATGTAACCGCGACTTCTATTCTACCAGCTTATTTTTTCGCACTTTCCGCGTGTGGAATTCCCTTTCGTATACTTGCTTCTCCGCCACCTAAAAACCCCAATAATTTATATGTAGTTCAAGGTCAATAGTCATCTCCTATCTTCCAGACTCGCATCCTTTCTCTCATGCTTTTTTTCGTACACTCTACTTCCATCAGACCAGTATATTCACCCTTCTCTTACCCACTGTGTGACACCCCCTATAACCTGTCCCTCCGCCTCATCACTTGACTCCTATGTAACTGCCTGTGCAGCAGTGGCAGTGAAACTGCCTTGCTTGGGGTGAACTGATTAAAAAAGCTGTTAAAAATGTGGAATGACAAAGTAAGAGTAAGCCGAAAATAATGATAATCTAAACTTATATAATAAATGGAACGTTTTCTCTGTGTGTGTGTCTGTGTGTGTGTCCGTTACCTATAGACACCGAAACGGCTGAACCGATTTTCTTGAAAATTTACACAGTTGTACTATAATCGTCTACGAGTGTTCTTAGCTAGGTTTTATGTCGAGGTACCCCGAGAAATATCGAAAATCGATAATCGAAAAAATCGGGTTATAGAAGGAGTGGTCGGATTTTAATCAAATTTCATACACTCATTGACAAAGACATAAGAAACGATATTCAGAAGTTTCAAGGTTGCAGTTCTTACAATAATGCAGAAAATCGATAATATATATATATATATAAGGCAAGATGTTTATGTGTGTTTGTTTATCTGCCTGTATGTCTGTATTTTTTCAGCCGTTTCATTTTAGTTTTTGCTTCGGGTTTGGCTCTAAGTAGGTATAATTGTAGTTCTCAGTCTCAGCCTTGATACCATTTACTCAGAGGACTTATTTAGTCTTCAAAATTCAGTTTACGACGAAAAAACTTATCTGATATCGATACCAGGAAGTCAAAATTTGACTTACATCCAATCATTTTTCTTTCAGTCTACGGTTTCTCTTTAACTGGAAACAACTATAGCTTTTTAGTTTTTTGTGCCAACTTCTAAAGAGTTTGAGCTCCAGGACCATGGATTAGTTTTAAAGCTTTCATTACACCCGAGAAACGCCGGGCTATACTGCTAGTAATGACTATAAAATCATGAACAGTATGAGTAGAAAAAATAAGTAGAACTGAAATATTTCTAAAGATGTATGCACAACATAAACATCTATCTGTATCCATATATATATTCAGAAAATCGTAATCAAAATCGACACTTGAAGGAACATTTAAGCATATACACAAACATAGCCCGGTGTTGTCCAGCTAAAACACACAAAAAATATCTTAAATTCTAGGTATTAAATTTGATTATGGAATTACAGTCAGCTGTTCTACGGCTTTTCTGAGAATTAAAAGAAGAGGCGAGAAAGACGCATTGCTTTCACTACGATGAGATAAGTTTAAAAGTTAGTCTATAATAGAATAACTCAATTTCTTTAGAATTGACTTCTTGTAATTTTATAATTGGAACCAGTCTTACCAATATGATTTCCCCCATCAAAAACATTGCATCCAATCAGGTAGATTATATTCGAGCTGTCGCAAGTTGCGCTGTCTGTAATTTAATTTCTGTAAATTACTATCTATACGCTCATACTTTCCACAATGTCTCTATTTTCATTACAATTTTCTAACCATGTATATACATCCATAAATTGTTTTACTAGCAGTATAGCCCGGAGTTGCTCGAGTGTAATGAAAGCTTTAAAACTAATCCATGGTCCTGGAGCTCAGACTCAGCCCAAAAATATTTGTGTGAAGTTTGGTGAGAATCGGATAAAAATTGTGGATTTGTATAAAGAACATAGAGACAGATAAACAGACACACACACAAACATCTTGCTTTTATATATATATATATATATATATATATATATATATATATATATATATATATGTTATCGATTTTCTCTTTTCTGCACGATTGTAAGAACTGTAACCTTGAAACTTCTGAATATCGCTTCTAATGTTTTTGTCTATGTATTGTCTAGTATATCAAATTTGATTAAACTCCTTCTATAACCCAATTTTTTTGATTATCGATTTTTTATATTTATCGGGGGTCAGCGACACAAAACCGAGCTAAGAACACTCGCAGATGCTTATAGTACAACTGTGTAAATATTCAAGAACATCGGTTCAGCCGTTTCGGAGTCTATAGGTAACAGACACACACACACACACAGACAAAGTTCCATTTATAGATAACTTTAGATTATTGTATACATAAGATATTTTCTCTCTCTACTTCTCTCCTTTTCATTTAGACAACTACTATTTTACAAAATATTTGGTAAATATCACTCGGATACGATCAGTCAGTTTAGTGTCATACGTGAGACACGCTTTTGCGATCATGTTACGAAAGAGACATGAGTGACTGGGCAGAAGATAATTCCGCTGTAGGTAGCCTTTACATCCTGCGGCATACTGGTTGCCATCCAGGGCTATAGAAACCAATTAGTCCTTTATGTAACCTGTAACTGGAGGGAAGAAACGGATTAATACTTGGCCCAACGGTATTTGCGCGTAATTGAATGCAAAGAAATCTACTGGAATTCGAACTCGGCTCCCCGACTTCTCACCCCGAGCCGATATTTACTGCACCACAACGCACATCGAAATAGTATAACTTTTTCGAAACCTTAAAATGAATTGTTGTCGCTTATTAGACAACTTTTCGTTATCTTTTGATTAACGTTCCGCATGTCTACATGTAAAAAACATTTTGATTTTCATTAGAGGAATATTTCCCATCGAAGCATTGGTTTGTGTAAGGTCAGCTGAATAAAATCGAGTAGGAGAGAACAGTCCAGCCGATGTCCTTTTTTTTTCTTTTTCTCGTATTGTTCAGAATTTACGCAGTATTACGGTGAAGAGAGCAAAGTTTTTCCTTTAATCCACTGTGTGCGACGCCATAACCGGAGACATTTGTGGTAGTACGTAAACGTAGTCTTAACTCAATTTGCATTTAGGATGAGACATTTGTTATTACAATTTGTTTGAAAAGAATAAAAAACGAAATTACTCATGAATAAAAGCAAAATATATCGATAAAAATAATATAGCTTATTCTTTCGAAATGAAATACCTGAAACTTATACATATAGCCATGAAGTTTAAGAAACATTTCACCAAATAATAAAGATAAATGTATAAGAAAAAATTCTAACCTTGTAAATGCAAGTAATATCATGGCCGTAAAACCGTTAATAAATAAATAAATCTTATATACAAATTCATGACCTATTAGGAGATTGTATCCCAATATTAAGAATTTAAAATATAGATTGTTTAAAAGACTTCATCATTTTCTACTCGACTAACATGCTATTTATTATATCTCAATGCAATAAAATTAGCACTAGACATTACATTTTGAATTCTTAGACATCTATTGTCATCAGCAAAAAGAGCAAGCCAAAATGCCAAATACAAGTGGGGGATACCAGAATCAATCAAGTACAAAGATTTAAAGTAAGTGTTCTAACGGGAGATGGAAAGTGCAACACAGAGATCCGAAGGTGAATTGGCATGACAAAGGACGCGTTCCAGAAGCTGAGTAAAATACTAAGACACAGGAAAATTTTACTAGAAACAAAGAGAGCGCTAAATTGCTATGTGATGTCAATTCGTCAATACGGCAGTGAATGCTGGACAATATAATTAAAAATGAGGAAAAAACTTGAAGCAGCGGAAATGTGGTTCTACAGAAGTATGTTGCGGATATCCTGAACCGAGCATGCAAGCAAAGATGAGTTGTTGGAAAGAATAGCAACGTAAAGAAAATTAATAGTGAGCATCAGGAAGAGACAACTGAAGTTCCTGGGACATGCAATGAGAAAGAAGGGCTTGGAGAACCTGTTGCTAACAGGCTAGATGGAGGGAAAAAGAGACAGAGCAAAGCAGCGGATAACATATTTGAAGGGCTTGATCAGGTTGCGAGTTGTAACAGGAGAAAACATACTAAGAGCCACTAGGGATAGGGAGATGTGGAGAACCATGATCGCCTACGTCCTGAAAGGACAGGGTACATAGAAGAAGGAGATGAATTCTAGAGTTACAGTCAAACCAGTATAGATCGAGTTATTGTGAGTTCCGTACCAAACCGAAGTTGTTTTGAATTCAAAGATGTCTTCCTCTCCTAGAATAATTGCAAATCAGGTCGAGGGATTCTTATCTGTTTTCGTATTTAACCTATGAATCCATGAGTTCCCGAGGTTATTTGGGTGAAAACAAACGGAACGACATTTGGAAAAATTTGAACCAGGTTCAGCAATCATACTCTGCGCAACATTCAGTCATTTAAGTGCTATACGTGATACACGCTTGGGCGTTCATGTCACTAAAGAGACATGACTGACTGAGCAGAAGATTATCCCGCACTAGGTTGCCATTTCTTTCTGCGGTAGACTGTTTGCCATCCAAAGTTATAGAACCCAATCTGTCCTGTTATTTAACACATAACTGGAGGGAAGAGACGGATTAATACCTTTCCCAAAAGTATTTGCTCGTAAGTGAACGCAAGGAATTTCACTGGAATTTGAACTCGGCTCCCCGATTTCTTGTTCCGAGCCGATATCCACTGCACCATTAAACGATAATTAACAGATATATGCACACGTCCCACATATAAAGATAAAATAACATACACTGAAAATAAATGACCCAGAATTATTAGAAACTATAATCAGAGGAACTAAACTAAACGTACATTAATCCTTAATCTAACAATGAACAATATGTTTTAAGCATATTGAACAAGAAAACAGAATAATACCTTCATTATTAACTTAAATAATAGAGGAAATGTCCTTACAACTTTTAAAGAAAGCCGCAAAGTTAACACAACACATCACGGTTTGAATACATGACGTTATAAAAGACGAAGTCCAAGCAGAAAAAAAAACTACGAAATAATGCTTGAATGTATCCCATCTCTGTTGGCAATGGCCGTTCATCAAAGCCGCAGATAAAGGCAAGTTTCAAATGGTGATAGATAGATAGATAGATAGATAGATAGATAGATAGATAGATAGATAAACTGAGATAGATAGATAGACAGAAAGAAAGAAAGAAAAACTGAGATAGATAGATAGATAGATAGATAGATAGATAGATAGATAGAAAGAAAGAAAGAAAGAAAAATGAGATAGATAGATAGATAGATAGATAGATAGATAGAAATAGAAAGAAAGAAAGAAAGAAAGAAAGAAATGAGATAGATAGATAGATAGATAGATAGATAGATAGAAAAACTGAGATAGATAGATAGATAGATAGAAAGAAAGAAAGAAAGAAAGAAAGAAAGAAAGAAAAACTGACATAGATAGATAGATAGATAGATAGATAGATAGATAGATAGAAAGAAAGAAAGAAAGAAAGAAAGAAACTGAAAGATAGATAGATAGATAGATAGATAGATAGATAGATAGAAAGAAAGAAAGAAAAACTGAGATAGATAGATAGTTAGATAGATAGATAGATAGATAGATAGAAAGAAAGAAAGAAAGAAAGAAAGAAAGAAAAACTGAGATAGATAAATAGAATTGAATGGAGGACATTTAATGCATAAATAAAATGGTGTTTGAAGCCCAGAAGAAATCTCGGCAGCGAGCGCGAACCGTTTTTATTGGCGTTTACTTGTCAAAAGCCAAGTTCAAAGCGCTTAAGAAAATTGAGTTCCTTGTTGTTTCACCTTAAATTCTTTGTTTTCTTTCTTTTTGCTTTCCTTACATATTTTACCCCCTTTCTTTTTTGAACGCCTCATGCAAGAAGCTGAGTGCAAAAGAATTAGCAGCTCAGATGCTGCTGTTATAATCAGATTATAAAGACACAGAATTGTAGTAACCGTAATACTAGTATTAATAGTAATGGTGCCACAAGTCAAAGACAAAACACTCTTAAAACACCAGCTTTTTTTAATTTTTTTTTTCTTTTTTTTTTCATTTTTTTGGGGTTGTCTCCTTAGAACCGGTAACAGAAAACCTGAGTGCACTGGTCATTAGTCGGAATATTGAAGCAGTACAGGAGGTACTCAGCTTGATATGTATCTTTTTTGTGTTTTTGTTTTCTTTTTTGGTTTTTATTTTTGCTCTTTTGTAGTTCCAAGATTTCTCTGGTGTTTCTAAAAGGGTAGCAGTATGATTTGAAATATTCATTAAGTGTAGTGCATAAAATGTGCATTTTTTACTTATATTCTAAAAGTATTATTTCGATATTCACGTCTGGCCGTCTGTGAACATGGCTTATTTCTGTCTATTATTTTCTTAAATATTCGATCTTTTCTGATTTTCACGTTGTAGATAGATTTATCTATCTATCTATCTATCTATCTATCTATCTATCTATCTATCTATCTATTTTTCTATCTACTCTAGTTTTTCTATCTATCTATCTATCTATCTATCTATCTATCTATCTATCTATCTATCTATCTATCTATCTCAGTTTTTCTATCTATCTATCTATTTTTCTATCTATCTATCTATCTATCTATCTATCTATCTATCTATCTCAGTTTTTCTATCTATCTATCTATCTATCTATCTATCTCATCGTTTTTCTATCTATCTATCTATCTATCTCAGTTTTTCTATCTATCTATCTATCTATCTCAGTTTTTCAATCTATCTATCTATCTATCTATCTCAGTTTTTCTATCTATCTATCTATCTATCTATCTCATTTTTCTATCTATCTATCTATCTTTCTATCTATCTCAGTTTTTCTATCTATCTATCTATCTATCTATCTATCTATCTATTTATCTATCTATCTATCTCAGTTTTTCTATCTATCTATCTATCTATCTCAGTTTTTCTATCTATCTATCTTTCTTTCTATCTATCTCAGTTTTTCTATCTATCTATCTATCTATCTATCTATCTATCTATCTCAGTTTTTCTATCTATCTATCTATCTATATATATATCTTAGTTTTTCTATCTATCTATCTATCTATCTATCTATCTATCTATCTCAGTTTTTCTTTCTATCTATCTATCTATCTATCTATCTATCTATCTCTCACAGTTTTTCTATCTATCTATCTATCTATCTATCTATCTATCCTACCTATCTATCTATCTTTATCTTTTATCTATCTATCTATCTATCTATCTCAGTTTTTCTATCTATCTATCTATCTATCTATCTATCTCTCTATCTCAGTTTTTCTATCTATCTATCTATCTATCTCAGTTTTTCTTTCTATCTATCTATCTATCTATCTATCTATCTATCTCAGTTTTTCTATCTATCTATCTATCTATCTATCTATCTATCTCAGTTTTTCTATCTATCTATCTATCTATCTATCTATCTATCTCAGTTTTTCTATTTTTCTATCTATCTATCTATCTATCTATCTCAGTTTTTCTATCTATCTATCTATCTATCTATCTATCTATCTATCTATCTATCTATCTATCTGCGTACATGGCAGAGTAGCTACTGTTTTTCAAAGTCTACCATTCTTCCAGAGTGCTCAATCAGGGTATGAGAGAGTAAATAGTCATCCGCAGACAGATCTGTTTCGCTGTATCACAGCTCAGCACTACGGTTAGACTCCGATTGCTTTTAACCCAGTATTAAATCCCAACCAATATGACGTCAGTCGGCGATTCTACCTCTGGGCTATGGGCGCTCGTTTGAAGCAGGCAGTCGTTTTAGCGTGTATATTATCGTCATACACGCCCAATAAGCAGAGTGCTCTAATTAATTACTGAATGAGCGATGCGTATAAGTCCGCCAAAGATTGCATAGCTCAGTTATTTAACCCACAACTGGTGAGAAGGGACGAATTTAATACATTTCCCAAGGGTTCCAGTGCGTAAGTAAATGCAGAGTGTTCGATTGGAATTAGAACTCGGGTTACCGATTTCCCTTACTGATATTCACCTCACCACAACGCACATCCGTCGATAAAAGTTTAAATTCTCAAACGGTCACATATCTAAGTACTGACCAGGCTCAACGTTGCTTAACTTCTGTGATATATATATATATATATATATATATATATATATATATATATAATTATGTATCGGAACCTGAGAGAATGATTTGATGTACGAGACCTTAAAACATTTTTTTTATTTTTATTAAAGCTTTTTCAGAGATTTAGGTAAGCAGAGAAAAAAAATCTACGACTTATCTTTTGTATTGTTTATTTTTCATTGCTCAATCAGGTTTCATGTGCGTTCGAATCTTTTAAATCACGTTAGTATTATTTGTGGCGTTTCGAGTGACTCCGCGTTCATTCTAAGTTCCAAGAAATGAACAGATTCCCAGATTAACGGTAAAAAGCGCGCACGCGCGTGTGTGTGTGTGTGTGTGTATGTGTGTGTGTCTAATAGATATTTTGGGACGGGACGCTCCGCATGCTGAATTGAGAACTTTTCTGCATACATATCTTTTTTTTTAAGATAAAGTTACGTTATATTAATTTTTAATCAATTTGCGTGGCTTCTGTAAAATAAAAATTATGGCCAGTTTTGTTTCAGTGTGAATACTTGTCTAAATGTAAATCTCTTTTATGTTCTAAGATTCGAGCTTTTAGATTTCGTCTTGTCACACCGATATCAATGCTTTTACAATGTAAGCTATTTACTTGATAAGTACCAGTATATATATATATATATATATATATATGGGCGTTAGTAAAATATAGATTAAATATAAATTGGAATCCAGCAGGAAGATAGGATAAAAACAAATTAAGAAATGTTTATCAATCTAACATGTTTCATTTTTAAATATTAAAAAATTGATAAAAAAAAATGACTAAATTTGTTTGTATCGATTTTCATTGGTCAGTCATATATCACGGACATTAAAACTAAATTAATATGAAATTATTAATAATTCTGTTTTTAAATAAGTTTCCAAAACTTCTAGTATGTATAAGCGGACAAGGAATGATAAGGTGTATTCGTAATTGTGTATTTGTGTGTCTGTCTAGCATATGGAGTTTCAATGTCTCCTCATTTGTGTGATCTGCGGGAGAATTAGGGTGGCACCCCATTTAATCTAGGACTGCTTTTCTATATTTGTGTGCTTTTTGTGTTAGATAGTTATAAGCTAGAATCTTTAAGAATGGATTCAAAGAAAGGTGGCCTTGTAAAGTAACGTTTGTACGTGCGTATTTATAGTTGGTAATAAAATGATTATTAGGCTTTCAAAGTATTATCTCCTAAGAGATTTACGTTTTTTTTTAATTAGAGTAGCATTATTAAAATCAAACATAACCACCATCGTTCCTATGCAATAAGTGAGAATTAGATCGTTTGACCAAACGAAAACCTCTCGTATTTGGAGATGTGACTTTTAAGACCACGTGATGTTTGACCGTCAATATGGTAGCAAATGCGAGACAATCACATAAAATATGAAAAAAAAAAGACTTGAAGCAACCGAAATGTGGTTCTACAGAAGGATGCTGAGGATACCATGAAATGAACATGTTAGCAACGGCATCAGGAAAATACAGCTGATGTTACTAGGATATGTAGTGAGGAAGGAGTACTTCAGGAATCAGATACTCGCAGGACAGATAGAGGCAAAGAAAAGCAGAGGAAAGCGACGCATGACGTCCTTGATATGCTTGAGCAAATGGATGGCAGTACCGAGTTTGGGAGGGGTAACAAGTGAAAAGCTGTTAAAAGCTACAATAGATAGGGAGATGTGAAAGGCTATAATTACCTATGTCCTAAAGGGATAAGGTACATAGAAGAAGATGATGCTGACACACAAACAATTTTACCTTTAAACAAGTTTGTAGATAAATCACAGTATTTTCTATCTCTCTCTCTCTGTGTGTGTGTGTGTGTGTGTGTGTGTGTGTGTGTGTGTGTGTGTGTCTGTGTGTGAAATTTGAGCTTGATTTGAGGAATGTACAGAATTTTTAAATTAACGTTAATTCTAGCATGAAGTAATTTTATATCTGATAAATATTAAAGATGTATTTAACTAATTTTTATAGAAGCATCAGTTAGTTGAGTGCCATACGTGATACACGCTTGGGCGATCATGTCTCGAAAGAGATATGACTGACCGGGCAGAAGATTATCTCGCAGTAGGTTGCCATTACTTTCTGCGGTAGACTGGTTGCCAACCAAGGCTATATGACCCAATCTACCCTGTTATTTAACCCTTAACTGGGAGGAAGAGACGAATTAATACCTTTAGCGAAGGGTATTTGTGCGTTAGTGAATGCAACGAATTTTAATGGAATTCGAACTCGGCTTTCCGAGTTCTCGTTCCTAGATGATATCCATTGCACCACAACGCACATCCTTATTGAAGTATACGTGGCATGAAAATCATTAGGTGAACTTTCTTAAAGTGATTTTTTTAGCTATTACAACGCTCAGTAATCTATTGAGAATAAAATAGATAGAAACCTGACCAATTCAGATTACTGGCTTTTTGTCTTCTACAATCAATAAATTACTGTTGCTTTTTATTACTTAAGTAAAAAAAAGAAAAATGATGCAAAAACTATTTTAACTCAGACCACGTGACGCGGCTGTTTGTTTTGGGTGGTCCATAAAAAGCATTAATATTATTCGAACCATCTTGGTGAAATTTGATTTTTTTTTCTTTTTTTATTTTCTAATTCTAATTTTTTTACGGGTGGATATATTCGTTATTTTTTTTATCTTGGTAGCTATAACCCTTTAGTCATGACCAAGTTTGCGAGGTTAAAAATATCATGTTTATTGTTCGCCTTTCATTACAGTAAATAACGAAAAAGAAACAAAAACAGAAAAATAAACACTAACGTTTTGCAATGTCAGCTCGGCCGACAAATTTATGGGAATTTTTCCTGCGAATAATTCGCTTTCTTTAGCATCGTTACTAGAGGCGCGAATGACGATTGATAATCAAATCGGACTTTATCAATAATAAAGAACAACAACAACAAAAATTCTTTTTAAAAAAACAAGAGTTGAATTATATGAGATTAATACTCGTAATGGAACCTAAGGATATTTAAAATCATTCTTTTGGACTGTATTTTACAAGTATGTAGTCCTTGGCTTTCTCGACTCGGAAGATGAGTCCATTGTCTGGTCTGACATGAAAACATACAAAATTTTTTATCCTTTCGTTTGGAAAGAGTTCTTTAGTATAGTTCGTCTTCATAACAACTACTATTCTTATCTTTAAAATTTATCATAAAAGAAAAATATCTTTTGAATTAGTTTGAAAATATTATTCTTATTATTTGCAGAAGCAGAAGCTTCGCAGTAACTTCAGCAGCAATACGTTTTTTCTTTTTTAATTTCATTATTGAATATGCTTCTTGCAAATTCCACAGCGATAAAATACCCCCGAAAATCGCTCTATTGCATATTTAACTATTTGAGTTTAAAAGATTTAACAAAATATTGCGATAATAATCATAAGTATTAACGTGGGTACTTAAAAAATTAAGAGGGTCAAAAGATAGATTTAAAATTGGCATTGCTTTCCATTTCACTGAAGCAGACGTTAGGGACAAGCAACCGTCATCGCTTTCTCTGTCTTTATTTATTTATTTCATTATTATTTTAGCTCACTTTTGCTCGGTGTGCGTTGTGGTGCAGTGGTTATCGGCTCGGAACGAGAAATCGTGGAGCCGAGTTCGAATTCCAGTTGTAATTCCTTGCATTCACTTACGCACAAATACATTTGGGAAAGGTATTAATCCGTCACTTCCTTCCAGTTATGGATTAAATAACAGGACAGATTGGTTTCTGTAACCTTAGTTAGCAACCAGTCTACAGCAGAATGTAATGTCTGTCTACTGCTGGAAAACCTTATACCTAGTCAGTCATGATCGCCCAAGCTTGTATCACGTATGGCACTTAACTTAATGACTAACTTTTTCTCACTAAAACCAAACAACCCCTCTGATATATTTTTCTTTCGTTTATGCTCGTAATTGAAGCAGAATGTTGCATTATATATCTGAAATAATGGTTGGGCGTAACGCAAAACATAGAAGTAAGAAGAAAAAGATTATCATTGTCAAAATTATTATGATTACAATTAAAATTAATTTTTGTTTTTTCTCCTTATACATTTGGATATACGGATAGTTTCTTTCCTACCGTCTTCACTGATTTTGGTGTTCCGTAGGTAGTTTTGATAGATAAATTAACTAATTGATAGATTCGAGCTCTACGGCCTATCAACCCTTTTGAAACTTTTTCATAGCCAAAAAATATTTTTGGATTCGAAAAATTGTGGCAGAGAAAGAAAGAAATTAATTGTTTAATGATAAAGAGTTTTACTAATTAATCCATAGCTTGAGGATAGGAAGTGGATTCCTAACTTTCTCAAGCGTATCTTGGCGTTCAGCGAATATAACGAAACCAACTGTAACTCGAACTCGACTTTGATTAATAATTCCGAGGCATTATCCATTACATCTCCTGCACGTCTAAGCGTTCAGCACATTATTTTAACGTGGCAAGATATACAAGATATACAGGGTGCTCATAAAGTTCGTGTGCACGTTAAAAATTTATAACTTTATTTGTATTTGCGATAGAAATAATTTGTAAAAAGTATTAGAAATAAGTAAATCTCTATTTTTTAAGGTTTTATTAAAATTTTATTGACGTTTAAACATGTCCTTCATCATTAGCAATACAAAGACTAATACGATTTTGCTGTTCACGGAAAACTTTTTTTGCAGTAATGCCTGAAATCGCATTAGTTATTCTAGCTTTCTAATGAACTAGGCTTGGTTGCATACACAATTGTTTTCACATGTTCCCATTAAAAAATCTAACGGAGTCAAATCTGGCGAACGTGCAGGCCATAAAATGGTCCACCCTTCCGATCCATTTTTTACTTATCGAAAAATTGTTGCAAATTTTGTGGTAAAGAATTATTCAATAACTATACTTAAAACTAGGAACATTAAACTTTATAACATTTTTACTGATTATTTCTATCACAAATACAAATAAAGTGATAAATGTTTTAAAGTGCACACAGACTTTATTGACACACTGCATATTACAGCCCTCAATAGCGTATATTTTTCTAATCATTCTATCGTTAGAAATCTACGATCTTTCAGCTTGTATTTCGGCTTTTAGGAAGAAAGTCATCAGTAGCTAAATCCAGATATTTAACGGCATAAAAACAGATGCATTGTCGCCGTGCATCATCCAGTTTTTTTTCTGTTTTTTTTTTTATGCTTCAGCCTTTATCCTAAAACATACTTTTTGATTTATTGATTGCTCGCGTGAAACAAACACCTCATGGAAGATGACCTTCTCAAAAACAAAAACAGGTTTGTTTTTTTATAATCGTGTTGCCCCAAGCAAGGCATTTCACTGCTACTGTTGTGCAGGGACTTATATAGGAGGAATGTCATGAGGAGTGAGAGGTTGAAGAGGGTGTCAGGAAGAGAGTAAGAGAGGGAAGAGATTACTGATGAGAGTGGGGTAGATGTAGAAAAGCATGAGAGAGAGGATGTAAATTAGTGAGACAGGAGATGACTATTGACTTTAATTTAAATTCTTGGAGATTGTAATTGTTAGGAAAGCAAGTATGCGGAAGAGAATTCCACAGGCGGGAAGTGCGAGAAAAGAAGCTGAGGAGTAGAATTTGCGTTTACAATTTATTGGTTTCACAGAAAGAGGGTGGGACCTAGTTGCTAATCTTGTGGCTCGAGTAGATTCGTATATAGGGAGTACCAGTGAGCTAAGTTCATCGGAGCAGAAGCCGTGAAAGTATTTGTAGAATAGACACAGGAAAGCCACACTGCGTCGATGAGAAAGCGACTGTATCCTAGCTGCCAAGTCGGGATCGATCATATTACAGATTCTCCATTGGATTCGGTCGAGGACACCTAAGTGGATAGCAGGTGCATCAGATCAGATATAGCAACAATACTCAATGCACTGGCGGATGGTAGACTTGTATATGTGCAGTATTGTTTGGGACGGGAAAAAATTCCTGGCCCTACACAGAGAACCGACTTTCTTAGCAGCTAATATAGTTATTCCACTTGATGTCTGATGTGAGAGTTAACACGAGAAAGAGCATTGTTAATTTCACAACTGAGGGAATCTGATGTGTTTAGTTTCTAGTTGTAGCCATGATGTTCAAACTCAATGTGTAAGCTACTGTTCTTTCTACATCAGTTCCGTTCAGTCAGCTGCCATCAGTGGTGCAGCATTTTTCAGAAAATGTTTTATTGCCATTCACACGATTCACCAACACAAAACTGTTCTATAAGATGTGTTATATCAGAGGTTGTCGTCACTGAAGATTGATTAATTCAATTTTATCTCTGTTGATGTAAAAATTAAAAAAAGCAATATGTCTGCAGAGATATTACAGAAATTAATTAGCACGCAACCACAGGTGTGTATCGTAACACAGATTCGCTGTATAAACAAATGCTTCTGACCAAATTCTTTGCAACTCCTTGGTTCCAAGTCCCTGACAGCAGATGCTATTCACCCACTCTAGCAAGGTCTTATGAAGTAATGAAAGGGCGTTTTAATGTCGGAATGTCCATACACGTACATATATGATAAAGAGCAAATTTTGTCTATTCTCGGTGACCACAATCAAGCAGCCGTATTGCTTAACAAGTTTTGAAAAAATGCAATTGTGAAAAACAAGGTTATGCAACACACAAAACCTTGCTTAGCCTTATTAGACTAGATGATATTAGGACTTTATGGAGGGAGTTAAACAAAAAGGAAACTTATACTTAAAATTAGAAAGATATAGCTGAAGGTTCTGGGAAATATAATAGGGAAAATGGCTTCGAGAATCTGATACTCACAGAACAGATAGAGGAAAAGAAAGACAGGGGAAAGCAACACGTGACATGCTTGATGAGATAAAGCAAGTGGATGACAGAGCAGGAATTGGGAAAATAACTGGAGATATAGTGTTAAGAGCTACAAAGAATAGGGGATGTGGAGGGCCGTGATCGCCTACATCCTGAAGGGACAGAGCATACAGAGGAAGATTTCTACTCAAGTGTCACTTTGTCATTCAACATAATAAGAGGATTGGTTGTTTTTTTTGGGGTTTTTTTTATGGCAAATCAACCTCGGTAGGTCATTCATTGCCAACTAAATTTTATTTATTTATTGCTGGTAATACCTTTTCCTTTCAACAATTTATTGTTGTTGTTTTTTATATAAACGTTTTGCGTTTAGTAATACTTTTTCTCTTCGAGTATCATGTTTTTTTGTTTGTTTTTCTTTAGGGTAGGGTTTCCAGGTCCTACCCTTGTTATTTAACCTATAACTGGAAGGAAGGGACGGATTAATACCTTTCCCAAGGCTATCAGTGCTTAAGTGAATGCAGGGTATTCAACTGGAATTCAAACTCGGCTCACCGATATATCTTTCCAAGCCGATATCCACAACGCACATCCGTCACTAAATGTTTACAGCACCTGGTATTTCCAAACGGTCACCCATCTAAGTACTGACCAGGCTCAACGTTGCTTAACTTCAATGATCGAGCGAGAACCGGTGTATTCAACGTGATATGGCCGTAAGCCCTTAAGAGGATTGGGATACCACTGGCAACACCATACTGATGGAATCATTTATAGCTATAGAAAGAGTTGTTTTTTAAAGAGTAATTAGTAATATGAATTCACATTCTTTTTTTTTCTTCTTTTTTATTTCTTTGGAAAATGTGTTGCATTGAGATTCACCGACCTCTCGCTGACGAACTGACGTTGCGCTTTTAAGTGTCAGATTATTTGCAATTCTCCTTAGAAAATTGATTAAGAATGCTGGTGAATGTTTTAATGGGTGGGTCGCTACTTGGTGACAGCCATCTGTAAGGCTAATTACCAGTAATTATAGGTTCGATGGTGGTTCCTGCTGATTCATGAATGTATCGTTAGGACTCCAAGATTCTCAAAATTATTGCCTTTAAAATGCTTCCAAGACGTTAAATGCCTTGACAAAAACAAGAAACGGAAGAGAAAATACAGTACATTTATTTTATATATATATATATATATATAAACAGTCGCTGCTCTGGCATGCACGCATCGCTCATTCAGTAATGAATTCGAGCACTCTGGCTACTGGGCGTGTATAATGATAAGTCGGCCATCTTCTACCGAGCGCCCAAAGCCCAAAGGTAGAATCGCTGACTGACGTCAATTCGGTCGGGTTTCAATACTGGGGTAAAAGCAATCGGAGTCTAACTATACTGATGAGCTGTGATACAGCGAAACAGATCTGTCTGCGGATGACTATATATATATATATATATATATATATATATATAATCATAATGGGTAATGTTGGCTCAATGGCAAGGCTGATAATGTGTGTAAAAGCTTTCTGGTTCTCCCAAATTAAGTTTTTATTTATTTATTGAATTGAGTAGAGGATTCACTCTATCAAACACCATGATGCGCTAATGTATTTGTGAATAGATCTGCAAATGTCTTTCTGAATATAAACGTTTCAGATTGCTGGCAATAGTAATTTTAGAATATCTGGAAATGCATTTTACTTTTGTTATGTAATTAGTACTTTCAAGACGTGAGCAATAACGGATCTCCACAACTATATTTTTCAAGTCAAAGTAATGTTTGTACTTTTATTATACCCAGTTATCACAGTTATGCCTATTGCTCTTCAGATTATCTGAGATGAGGTAGTATTTACAGTATAATAAAAATAGTAATATTAATTGTTCCTTTATAATCGCCCTCAGTCACTTTCTCGCCGACATGATGTGACTTCCCTTTAGTCTTTTCTGCAGGTATCTTCATTATTTTTGTCTATTTTTCTGAGATGAGGTAGTATTTAAAGTATTTACATTATTCGGACTATTGTCCTCTTCTTTGTTGTTATTGGTATGACGTTTAATAATATATCATTCTATTTGTCTATATATCTGAGATGAGGTAGTATTTACAGTATTTACATTATTCGAACTATTGTCCTCATTTTTGTTGCCATTTGTACGACGTTTAATAATATATCGTTCTATTTGTCTATATTTCTGAGATGAGGTAGTATTTACAGTATTTACATTATTCGGACTATTGTCCTCATCTTGGTTGCCATTTAATAATAGATCATTCTATTTGTCTATATTTCTGAGATGAGATAGTATTTACAGTATTTATATTATTCGGACTATTGTTCTCATTTTGTGGTTGTAATAAAGGGTTCAGTTTGAAATTCTTATCACCTGAAGAAGGCCGGAGCGTACAACGCCTAAAACATCGTACAAATGGCAACAAAGATGAGGACAATTGTCCGAATCATTCAAATACTGTACCTTCATGCCAACTGCTCTGACGAGTTTTTTCCCTGGTTCCCCGACCACATATATATACACGTGCTGTAAGATTAGCGTTTAGGTTCCACCCTTTTATCGTCAAAATAACTAAATGTAACCGCTTCTTCGACTCTAATAGTTTTTTTTCTCGCACTTCCCGTTTGTGGAACTCCCTTCTGTCACCTTCCTCCCATTAGCATGGAACAGGCTTGCTTCCCAGAGAGTAAATCACTACTCCTGCTTACACTCTCAGCGGACCTCAAGTAGAATGACTACGTCGAATCCATTGCTAAATCCGCAGGAATGTTGGCTCTCTGTGCAGGGCCCGGAAATTCATTCCGCGTGAATCTATCCTGCAATTATATAAATCCACCATCCGCCCGTGTATTGAGTACTGCTGCCAAATCTGGTCGGGTGCCCCTCCTATTCTCCTCGGGCTTCTTGACAAAATACAGCGAAGAATCTGTAATGTGATTGATACCGACTTGGCTGACCGCCTGCAGTATCTCTCTCACCGGCGTGACGTGGCATCCCTGTGCCTCTTCTATAAATACTTTCATGGCTTCTGCTCTGACGAACTTAAATCCCTGGTGCCCTCTAGATGTGAATTTGCACGAGATACTATATTGACAACTAGGTCCCACCCAAACCGGTGAAATGTAACCGCAATTTCTACTCCAACAGCTTCTTTCATAGCACTTCCCGCCTGTGGAATTTCCTACGGCATGATTGCTTCCCCGACGGCTACAACTTCCAGGAGTTTAAATGTAAGGTCAATAGACACCTCCTAACACACTAACTCACTCCCACTCTCTCCAACTCTCTCCCTATGTACATCCTAGTTCGTCTATCACCCTCCTTCTGACATTTCCCTTACCCAATCCCTCTATGTAACCCCCTGCGCTATAGTGGCAGTGGAATGCCTTGCTTGGGGTAACACGATTAAAAAAAAAGCTACAATCTTCAAAAGTGTTAATACAACTTCGACTGTCATTTTTTATTTACTTGAATCTCATACATATCTTATCTTACTTCGACATTCCCTCTACCTGGCTTTTTCTCTCACTTTAACTCTTTGAGTACGAGTGGCACTCCTGCTTTACTTGGGGGGAAATGATTATAAAAAAATAAAGACAAAAGCAATTGTCATTCATTTGACCGAAAAGTTAGTGCTGCACTCCGTTGAAATATATTAGATCTTTCTCATGATATGTTTCTGGTAAATAGGTTTGTTGTGTCCAGTACCTGCTATCAGTCTTTCCAGCCTTGATAGGGGTTTTCTTACTAAGCTTTTGTTTGAAGTAAAATTGAATGTCAGCATCTCGATTATATTTTTTTAATCGATTCAGCCCAAGCAAGGCGGTACTGCAAATGGTTCGCAGGGGACTACATAAAAGAACTGGTTACAGGAGCGTGTCGGATAAAGAGCAAGAGAAGGGTAGGAATACCAGTGTAAAGACAATTTCGAGGGTAGAGTGAGAGTGGAAAAAGAACAAGATAGACGTGTTGGTACGCAAAGATTGAGGGAATGACTGGTGTCAAGTGAATAAGAGATGGAAATTAACATTGCATTTAACCTCATGGAGATTGTAGCAGTCAGAGAAACAAGTATACAGAAGGGGGTTCCAAAGATGGGAAGTGTCAGAAAGGAAGCCAATGAAGTAGAATTGGCAGCTGCATTTGGTTGATTTCACTGTAATACTTAACTTGTTACCAATCTGGTTTCTCGAGTAAATTCTTGTGGAAGGGACATCAGTGATCTAAGTTCGTCGGAGCAGAACCCATTAAAATATTTATAGAATAGCCAGAAAGAAGTCACATCCCGCCGGTGAAAAGTAGCTGGAGTCGAGCTGCCAGGTGGGGACCGATCACATTACAGATTCTCCCCTGAACCCTGTCGAGAACCGTGATAACAGGGGCACCCGACCAGATATGACAACAATAAATTATTTTCCTTTTCGATTGCTATCCGTTTTTGTTGGTGTTGTTTTTGCAAAGCTTCATTTTGTTTCTTTTATTTGGTACAATTCATTGTCTTGGACTTTGTAGTACCAGTTTACAGGGACCGAAGAAAGGGTAGTCCACTCTTAGACATACAGTACTTAAGCCATTTTTAACAATTAATACAAGGAAAAGGCTGTTTAAAGCTGACAGTTTAAATATATCTAAACGGATTTGGCAACAGACATGGCATCTATGCGAAAGTCTCGATCTGAGTAGTTTGTTTAAGAACATAACTCGAATTCTTCTCAAGTAGCTTGCGGAGTTGAAAGAAAACCTCTACCAATGACGCTTATTATATTTTCAGTTTCCTCATCGCCCATAATGAATGTGTTATAACTGATTCAGACACCGGGAAACTTGAAATATTTATTATTTACTAATTCCACATTTTTATTTTTATGAGATATTTTAGTTACGTGCCATTATTCTTATTCTTCTATGTGCCGTGTCCCTTCAGAACGTAGACGATTATGGCCTTCCACATCTTACTATTCCAAGTGGCCCCTAACATGCTTTTATGCTGTTACCGCCTCAAACACTTTCCATATATTTGTTCAACCCCATCATGTATGTTACACGTTGTTTTCCCCTGTATCTCTTTTATTCTATCTGACCTGCGAGTATCAGATTTTCTAAGCCCTCTTTAGTCATTATTTGTCCTAGAAATTTCAACTCTCTTTTCCTGATGTTAAATATCTTCTTTTTTTTTTCGTTTTCCTCCTCTGAAAAAACATCAATGCTCACCTGTTCAGTCGATGATATCTCCTCAGCGTCTTTTGCAGAACCACATTTCGGTTTCTTTAAGTTTCTCCTTCATCTTTGAGAAGATTCACCAGCAATCAATGTCAAATAGAAGAAAAGACATCATCTAACAATCCCTTAATCACTTGGTCGTTTCCAGCAAAAGTTTTTCAATATTCTACTCAGCTTCTGGAATGCATCCTTGGAAATGCAATATGTGTGTCCCACTTTCCGTTCTCTTATTTACCCTATTTCTTTAAGATTATAGTTATTCCAACTTTGAATGCGTATGTCATCCGCATAGTCCCCTCATCACGAATCCATTGACCTCGTTAAGCTGAAGCAGGACTACTGCCTTATTTTACTAGATTTGTTCGAGATGCTTAAATTGTTAGTACGCATCTCGGTGGATCTGAAGGAGCCTAACACAACCTTTAAATTTGTTGCTTTTCATTTTTTTTTTACTTTTTACAGCGCAGTTTAATCGATTATTACATAAGGTTTCCGATTATCAAAAAAAAAATTGGAAAAATTTTAATATTTAAGCAATTTTTTGTTGGGAGGCCTCAGTTTCTCATACAACGTTATTGTAAATCGATCCTTCATGTTGGAACCAATCGCGGTGATGTCGCTCTGTTTTATTTCTTGGGGGAAGAATTGTTGCTCTTGTTTTTGTTTTTTCAAGTTTTCTTTAGTTCTTACGATGGCATCTTCCTCAGAAACTCCAAGATTAGTTTTATTCAAAAAATTCGCAAAGGATTCAGTTGTTGAATATGCTCAAGCAAACAAGATAATTGCACAGGATCGATTTACTATAAGGTTGTATGAAAAACTGAGCCCCGATTTACTATAAGGTTGAATGAAAAACTGAGCCCCCACCCCTAAAATTGTTTAAATGTTGAAACTTTTAAACAATTTTTTGTCAGTCGGAAAGTTTAAGGTTTAATCAAAAAGATTGCACTGAACAAATTGAAAAAAAATTAATAATTAACCAATTTACAGGTGGTGGTAATGAGGTACCGGCCAGTGGTTCCAAAATGGAGGATCGATAACGTTGTATGAAAAACTGAGCCCCTCTAAAATTGTTTAAATATTGACATTTTTTCACGTTTTTTGTCAATAGGAAAGTTTAGGATGTAATCGATAAGATTGCAATGAAAAAGTAAAAAAAAAAAAGGAAAAATAACATCTCTTCACATATGTGCTTGTTTATGCATAGTAAATAAACTCAAAAATGTTTGGCTAGACTAGGGTCATCATTTCGTCCTTATCAATAAAGTTTAAAATGTTTCCCTATCGTGATCCTCGCAAATCTTGCACGATTTTTGAGACCGATGTAATTAATCAGTATTTGATTTCTAATGGATGGGGATCTTTATTCTGTTGAGAAGACAATATAGCAGGGATATCGAAAATGCATGCTTTGTAGTAGTCTAAAATATATCGATTTTAGATTACACGTCAAACGTTTTTCGTTTGTCTTATTGTTCTCGTTTTTGAAAGTTATTATTTTCCTTCTCTTTGTAGGACGTATTTGTATTTGTGTAATTTGTATATTTTTGAACTGAACTTAATTTTTTGTATTACCTTTTTTGTTCAACTAGCTTCATATTGTTTGTATTTTTTCGTTTCTTTCGTTAATTTTTTCCTTTTATTTGTTTAAGATTTATTATATGTGTCTTTCATTATTTTTGTTTTCTGATAAAAAATCTTTTTCATAAAATAAGTGTAAAAAGGAATTTACAGAAAATAATTAAGAAAAATGATCACCAAATGTCAGTCAATTAAAAAAGATCTTCTCGGGTCTAAGAAGAAAGAACATCAATGATGAAAAACGCAATAAACAGTAGCTTCCCAGAAATTGGTCTAAAACAAAATAAAGATCTAGTTGAAAAGTAATGCATGGTGGCCCCGTTTGACCAAAATCAAGAAAGATATAGTTTTGAAAGCAACAATAGTAGTAACAACAAAAACGTAGCGGCTGGGAAATCGCGCTCAAATTGGAAGTACGCGCAGAAATGTACCATCCTCATGACAAAGTTCGTCGAGAAAGCTAAGATTTACGCACATTTTATCAAACATGATGGGCTTTTACTATATTTCGTGGAGTTACAAACAGTTGAGAAAAAAGTTGTGCTAGACTTTGTGGTCGACAAGTGTTTGTGCAAAGTTTGAGGCTCTAGAAAAAACACCGTTATTAAAACTCTGATTTTCCTGGGGAGATTAGCCTTAAAGAGTTATCAAGTTGATACGCCGAATAACGATGCGGAGCGGCCGGATTTCTTTCTGCAGATCGAGCAGTTTTTGAGATCTCGACGTTTAGTTTCAGCGGCGATTGGAATACCGTCCCTGACCTCCGATATAGTTTTTTTCTAGGGTCAAGATCGGATACTAACATCCCGGATACGAAGACGTTTCCAGGCTTTATCGACAGGTTTAATTTTGTCGATAATTATCACAATAGGTACCCTGACATGTAGTGTTGACTTGAACTAATAGTGGCAGCTAAGCTTCTAAGGTGCGTTTCAGCCACATGAACCGATTGTTAGTAAGGCAAATTGACGTAGGGTTATTAGAATTATCCACGTTCCTTTTCGATACTTTACACAGATCACAGAACCGCGTACACTTAGTTAAACCTATGATTAAGTTGGTTGGCTGGCTGCCGGAAACAGAAAGCATCATTATTTGGTGACTGAGATTTCCAGAATTAGCTGCTACTAATGCAACAGAGGAAATTAAAATAAATTTTGGGGTGTTTTGGCAACAGCGGTTGTAATTCATCTGGCCTCATTCGCGCGGCAGCTCACTAGGGTCTCGATTTTTATAGTTGTTCCCAATTTCCTTGGGGGATCGATGACGGACACTAGGTATATTTGCAAATCAAATCTTTGACCAATGAGATTTCTTCTACCTACAAAATTCAAGGCGGAATTATATCATGCCCTTGGTTCAACCAATGAGGCAACAACACCTCATATGACGTAATTTTCTTTCGTCCTCTTCATCTCAATTACATCATTTTAGAGTTTCAAATGTTCAAATCCTTTCCCAGCACATGTAGCAAGTAAGGATCTGGCCTTACATTAACCCCATCAAAAGTCCTGACAGCCTTGTTTTGGCTATGTTTGTCTTCCACTTTTAGTGGGCAAAAATTCGCTTCTGAATACAATGGGAATTTTTCTCCAATTTTCAGCCAATCTCTCCACCTTTTGGATTTTACAAGTACATAGTATCAAGTATTTCTAAGCAAAGCTCATATCGCGAACTACAATAAACTGCAAAATCAACACTACTACTAATAATAATTTCCTTCACTCCGTTGTATTAAACCAAAAATATTTTTTCGTTTTTTTCCTTCTATTCTTTACGTGGAAATAAGTTTACATTACAAACGCAAAACACTATTTCAACATACCTCTTCACAAGGTCCTCTTTTTTTTCATTTTTTCTTGTTCAGCCATGCAAATTCAACAAAAAAATCTTTTGCTAAAATGTCTCTTCAAACAATTGGAAAACTTCATTCTTCACTTTTGGCTCTGTCTATATTTTGTTCAAACCTAACCATGCAAATTAAATAAAAAGTCCTTTAATAAAAAGTCTCTGGAGACATTTGGAAAAAGTTCCTTCTTCTCTCTCTCTCTCTCTCTCTCTCTCTCTATCTCTCGATCTTGTCACTCTCTGTTCTGTCTATATTTTATTTAAACATAAACATGCAGTTTCAACAAAGAGCTCAACAAAAAGTCTCTTCTTTCAACAGAAAATATGGGTGTATGTGTATGTGTGTGTGTGTGAATGAAGGTATATACATATTTTTTTCATGACTTGTCCTTCTTGGACACTGTTCTCGTCTACTCCGCTGGGGTTAGTTCCTCAGGAAAGTGAACACTGTATGGTAACTCCCTTTTTCTTTTTTTCTTTTTTTTTTCAGTTCAACTTGCCAAAATTTCCCCCAGCCGATTTCCGTTTAACATTTCTATTTTGCTGCTACAATCATATTTTGCTACAATCATATTTTTCTACAATCATATTTTACTGCTACAATTACAGTAACGAATATTAAAGATACCTATCACTGCTGACCAATTTATTCAAATATTTCCTCACCATCCACCCAGATCATGCTTTAACGTAATATTGGGGAATTTTTATTTTTTTTTTTTACTATCGGATCCCACATTTCTTTACAATTATCCAAATTCCTGTTATACCAGTTAATTTCTCACCTAATTATTCTCTCTTAACTTTCAATTCCCATTTTCGTTAATTTCTTATTAGTAACATCCAAACATCGATACTTTTACTCTCGCTAATTTGCATTTACTTGATTCGATATCTAGTTTACGAAGTTTCAGCTTCTATTCTTAGACTTCTTCATAGGTTTCTCTCGCTATTCTGTTATTGGGTCCACTATAATGGGTTGCTGTTCTATTCTCTATCTTTTCTTTCCAGTTCTTCATCTATTTCTGAATCCTTCTTGAGGTTCTCACGTCATCTGCGGACAAATGAATTTGAGGTTCTCACGTCATCTGCAGACAAAGCTGAGTGCTTTGCCCGCAGATTCTCATCCAACTCCACATTTGACTCGTCCGGAGCATTTACTTGATTCGATATCTAGTTTACGAAGTTTCAGCTTCTATTCTTGGACTTCTTCATAGGTTTCTCTCGCTATTCTATTATTGGGACCACTATAATGGGTTGCTGTTCTATTCTCTATCTTTTTCTTTCCAGTTCTTCATCTATTTCTGAATCCTTCTTGAGGTTCTCACGTCATCTGCGGACAAATGAATTTGAGGTTCTCACGCCATCTGCGGACAATGCTCAGTGCTTTGCCCGCAGATTCTCATCCAAATCCACGTTTGACTCGTCCGGAGTACACCCACCCGACTTCCCTATTAGAATTTAGGCCTAACTGCACGACGTATATATTACCCCGACAGTAGTATCCCGAGTAATTTCAAAACTCGACCCCCATAAGGAGAGTGGAGACGATGGTATCCCGCATGCTGGAAGTTCTCTTCAGTCATTCTTGTATTTAAGAATTGTGGTGAAACCCTCGGACCCATCCAACTATCGCCCTATCAGTCTTCTACCGATATTCGGGAAAGTATTCGAGGCCGTAATCAATGCTGAAATAGTTCATCATCTCACTGCCCACAAACTCTTCTCTGACAGGCAATATGACTTCCGCTTTGCCAGGTCCACGGCCTACTTGCTAACAACCGTAACGGAGTACATGATACAGGCCCTTGATGAGTCTGACGAGGCTCGCGCGGTTGCTCCCAGATGAGATCAAGTCCCAAGTAGGCATCTACGCAGATGACACTACAATATACTCCCGTACCAGTAAGAAATCTGTCGTGGCGGACAGACATAATCTCGCTGCTGACATTGAACGGGATCTACACTCTGTGGTGAACTGAGCAAGAAGTGGCTTGTCAACTTCAATTCGTCTAAAACCAAGCTGTTGTCTGTCAACCATTAGAGGCAACCTCGCCTGCCTCCCATAAGCATGGACCAAGCGATTCTCCCAGAGAGCAATACACTACGTCTCCTTGGCCTTACCCTGTCCTTAGACCTCAAATGGAAGCACTATATTGAATCTATAGGAAAATCTACTGCTAAGAAGGTTGGGTCACTATGTCGATCCAGGATGTTTTTTTCCGCCTGAATCCATCCTGCATATATACAAGTCAACCATCCGTCCGTGCATGGAGTACTGCTGCCATTTATGCTCAGGCGCCCCTGCCGTTTTCCTCAGTGTTCTTGACAGGCTCCAAAGGAGAGTCTGTAATGTGATAGGTACTGATCTGCCGGTTCGACTGCAGCCACTTCCCCACCGTCGAAATGTGGCCTCCCTTTGTCTGTTCTATAAATACTTTCATGGCTTCTGCTCGAACGAACTTAAGTCACTGGTGCCTCCTCAACAGGTGCTTACACGTGCAACCAGACTGGCAACTGAGTTCCACCCATTCACAGTTAGGTTAGCCAAATACAGACGACAATTCTACTCCTGCAGCTTCTCTCGGATTTCCCGCCTGTGGAACTCGCTCCCATATTCTTGCTTTGCTGATGGCTACAAGCTCCAGAAATTTAAATGCAATGCCAATACTCTTCCATTAACCACTGGACACTAGCTCTCTCCCCACCCCCGTATAACCTTCCCTTTCTCTCCACCTATGTATCTATCATCGTACCTGAATTCTCAGCTTTCTATTGCTCCTCTCTAACTAGTTTGTACTCCTCACTCTTTTCTAATTTTTTTACAGTTATGTAGCCCCCTGCACATCAGTGGCATTTCTGTCTTGCTCGGGATGAAATGACTAAAAAAAAGAAATGTTCCCAGCTCTTCTGGTCCCACAGGATCGCTTCCCTTGTTTTTTTTGTTTTTTTTTCTTGACCTTTGGGCTCACTCATTTCGACCAGCCACCTGGTCTCAAATTACATATGAAACTGGAACAATTTCTCTTGCCCATACTTTCTTCTTTCTAATGAATTTTGTAGTCATCAGGGTATCCAACCCTAATTTCTAACACCTTCCTACAGGCATTCATCCTGCCATTCCTCACCCTGTTTTGGGATCTTTTTATTCACAAAATCAACACTTTATCTAATTCAGCAACCACATCACGTCCGAGCCCCAACAGGTCTCTTACCTTAGCCTTAAAGTTTTCTTCATTTACATAGACATTTAAACTCTTTAAGCCTTCTCTTTCCGCTCTTTAATTTAACTGTCTTAGCGACTTCGTTCACCAACAACATGGAAACTATTTCCGCCGCATTTACTACCTCGCTTGAGTCTATAAAACCTTCTATGTGTGATTCTTTCCTAGGTCCTTCTGCCTAGCTACCTCTCTAAATCTGACAACTGCATGCGTCCCCTAGTGCACCGTTAGAAGTGAATAGAGTAAGATCTAAGCCTTTCGTATTGTCTCGCTCTATTCATTAAGGTTGCCCGCTTTCGCATTTACTGTACACTCTTGCGTGGGAATCTTTCCTTCACAAGGTAAAGACGAACACAGTATTTCTTTACCTGCTGCTTACGTCTCTGCCAGGTATTACGTCTACGCTGACGACGTTTAGTTCCTTGATTTGACAGACTTAGAGTGATATTTCGATATTAGTTAGGCATTAACGATATTAAGAATTACTGGAGGGAACATTGGTAACCCAAACTGAAATAGGGTAGTTTAGGCTTGTTCTAAATTTTTTTCTTCTTTCTTCCAAGTTAACAAAGCAAGGATATATATTCTTACTGGCAATTTTATTTTTGTCCCGACTCTATATAATTTTTCCCTCCCCTCCTAATTAGCTGACAAGAGATGTCAGTTCTCTGGTAGATGCGGGACGCTTATCCTTTTTTTTTTGTTGTATTTAGATAAGTGTGTGTTTGAGGGATTTTTTTGTCGAATGACAGAAATTAAGAATTCCTGCAACTATTTCGTCTATTTAACTAATGTTTCTGCCACATTTAAGGTTTGTGTTTTTTTATTACTAACACTGTATCTGTTTTGTTCTTAAAAATACATTTTGTTATTCCCCATCCCCAAAGACAAATTTTGCATATGGGAACTGTTGTAGATTCTTGTTTAGAAAACTACACAATATAATAATAACACAAAAACGTTATGAGAGGAAAAAAGGTAAATGTATTGAACAAAAGATATACAACCTGTACACGGTTAGTAGATTCAGGAATACTTGTTAGTGGAAGTCAAATTTATACAAAGAAGTAAGTCCGGGTAATAAGTCTATAATCTTGCTGACCAACGAGAGGCGGTTCAACTGCTCTGACAAACACAAACTCTAGCAACAACAACTACTCATTATTTAGCTGTCCCTCCCAGTAAGGGCAACATATGACACATGGTCAGTTTATATCTGGGATTTCCGGGCTATATGGCCCGGCCAAAAAATGTCTGTCTATTTTTGCCCAGTCGTGCTTCTACCCTTCGGCGGAACCACGACTGGGTTATTGCTCTCTGCTCGGAATCAGAGAGCGCCCTCTACCCGAAGGCAGAGGGCTGACAGTGTTGTAGTAGAGTACAACTACTCAACTACCGTTCTACGTAGGCAGGTTTATTTGTATACCATGGACGAGTCCATAGAGTGTGTGATAGAGTGACCCCCTAACAGGAACTCTTTAGGTCTTCATAAAGGCTCTGCTTTTTTGGCTGCTGTAGTAAGAATGATTAGTAAGAATAGGTTTTTGTTGCAATGATTATTGTGGTATATTTGAATCAGTAATTGTTGTCAGCTAATATTAAGCATAATACGGATGAAGTTCAGCCTTCTCTATCTCGAGTATTTATCCTTGTGCCCCGTTCTTACATAGTTGTGCGAAAATATCGTTCGAGTTAGTTTAGTGTATTTCTAGTAGACGTCATGTTTAATACCTGAGCAGGACTTAATATTATAAACGTTAGAAAACGAGTTATAACAGCAGAAACGTAGAATGAAACAATAATACTAGGTATAAAAAGTAGGAAAAGCTTAAATAAAGGATTGTAGTGAGAAAGCTGACGGAGTTAGTCTACAAAATACTCATCCAAGTTTCTATTCGATACTTTACACAGATCATAGGGCGGTGTACATTTAGATAAACCTACGATTAAGTTGATTGGCTGGCTGTCGGAAACAGAAATCCTTCTCTATCTCGAGTATTTATCCTTGTGCCCCGTTTGTACATATTTGTGCAATAAATATCGTTGGAGTTACTCTAGTATATTTCTAGTAGACGTCACGGTAAATACCTGAGCAATACTTAATATTAAAGTCCTTAGAAAACGAGTTGTAACAGCGGGAACGTAAAATCAAAATTAATACTGAGTATAACAAGTAGAAAACGCTTAAATAAAGAACTGTAGTGAGAAAACTGTTGGAGGTAGTCGACAGAGCATTTCTTAAAGACGTCACGGTGAGTGCATAAGTAAGACTAATATTTTATCTGATAGCAACCGAGTAATAACAATGGCGACGAGGATCAAAACCAATATGAGGTATAACTGAAGATATGAGAATATCAAAACTCATACTGAAAATAACAAGTAGAAAACGCTTAAATAAAGAACTGTGGTGAGAAAACCGTTGGAATCAGTCTACAGAGCATTTCTTAAAGCATTCAGGGTGAGTGCCTAAGCAAGACTAATATTTCTTCTAATAGAAACCCACTAATAACAATGGCGACGTATATCAAAACCAATATGAGGTATAACTGGAGATATGAGAATATCGAAACCCATACTGAGTATAACGAGTAGGAAACGCTTAAATAGTGAACTGTAGTGAGAAAACTGTTGGAATCAGTCTACAGATTATTTTTTAAAGTCGTCATGGCGAGTGCCTAAGCAAAACTAATATTTTATCTGATAGACACCGAGTAATAACAATGGCGATGATGATCAAAACCAATACGAATTTTAACTGGAGATATGACAATATCGAAACTCATACTGAGTATGACAAATGTACAAAAAACTAACACCTGTTGCTTGAGGCACAAAAAACAGAGACGTCAAGAAATTTGAGAGACGTTGGTTTATTTTTTTCCCTTGAATCGTGTAGGGAAAATCAGATATTCTTCAAATATGGAGGATATATATTTCATGTTGTAAAATTTCAACAGAAACAACAGAGAAAGAAACAACATCAACATTAGAAGTTGTTAGAAATCCAGAAACAACAAAAAATTTAATGGAAATAATAGAGAGAAAAACAGAATTCTCAAAGTTCGTTTACTCCAGATGTTCTCGTGAAGGTCATATCTGTACTTAAATACAATCCCGATGATGGACTTTTGTGTATCTCTGAAGATAGGGAAATATACTCGGGGGAGAATGCAGCGACATGAAAGACGGGAAAAACGAGATTTTTTTTATGAAAGTCAACAACGGTACAAAATTAAAATTATTGTAAAGTTTTGTAATTTGGTTGAAGCATTGCGTAAAATAGTTGTATGTGTTATGTCTTGAAGGCTGTTACAATGCGTTGAATGAAATAAAGGAAGGTCGGAAAGTGTTTGTATAACCTGTTTATTTATATTTATATTTCGAGACTATAATCTCATCGTCAGAATGGCAGAGAAAACTTCAAAGTGTCCGTGATTTTAGTTGTCCATCTATGAATGGCTGGCTTTATCCACTGCTGCTGTACGTGTCTGCGTGTACGTACATGTGCGTGTGTGCGTGTGTGTGAGTGTGTATCTATGCGTGTTCTAGTTGTTTTTTATGGTCTGATGGTGTGTGTGTGTGTGTGTGTGTGTGTGTGTGTGTGTGTGTGTGTGTGTGTGTGTGTGTTCAAGATGGGGTTTTTTGTTGGTCTGATGGAATCAGTTCGTAGGATCCTGGAGTTGATGTGACTTTGACCCGGTCAAAGGATATCAGTTACATGGTTGTTATCTTATCTGTTTAATTTATCTGGGAGTGTTTGCTCGTTGTGTGATCTGTAATTGAATCTTCTTTTATGTGTGTGTGTGTGTGTGTGTGTGTTCTGGGCACCTCTGCTAATACGGCCCGGGGGGGGGAGAAAGTGTGTTAGCGTGGTTATTGTAATTATTATTTTGTGTGTAAAGGCTATATGGAGTATTGTAATTAAATCTACCTAACTTATTTATCTGTGTGTGTGTGTCTGTGTGTGTGTGTGTGCTTTAGCCTGGTTAACGGTTTGTTATAAGGGAGGAAGAAGTGTGTGTGTGATTATTGTTACTGATTGCGTGTGTGTGTGGGTGGGTGGGTGGGTGACCTATGTTGTCGTGTTAAGTGCGTGTTGTGTGCGTCTTGGTGTCGTCTATACTGCTACGTAATCTAGGTTTAATTCTTGGCGACTGTTAATTGAAGGATGTAATTTAGATATTATTAGGGACTCTTTAATGCGTAGGTTATCTATGTTGCGTTCCTTAGCCAAGATATTAACGGTTATGGTTTTGTCTTTATTTTTGCATTTTTTAAAGTGTTTTTGGAATGAAGAAGCTTGCGTGTGTAGATGTTCTTTTATTCTAATGTGTAGATGTCTTGTAGTGCTGCCGACATAGAATGCATCGCATTTGGCGCATTGTAAGCGGTATACGACATATACCTGGTGGCATATACCGGTATCTGCAATAGGGAAGTTGGTTAGTGTGCATGGGTGTTGTTGTTTGTTCTGTGGTTGGGGTTGAGGTGTCTTCGAAGAGTGGGGCCGTAGTGTGCCAGCTGTATGTCTAATCCCTCTCTGCGGATAGCTGGACGTATTTTAGATGTTATATAATCGCTGAAGTGTGGTAACCTCATGAAGCAGGTGTTAGATAGAGTGTGGCGCCTTGGGCCCCTACTACCATTCCGTTCTAGGCGATCCACAAAGGATTGGGAGTAACCGTTAGTCACCAGTGTTTTCTTGAAGAATGCAGTGTGGGTGTTAACGTGTTCACCTTTGCTGCATTTCTTTCGGATACGAGCGAGTTCGTTATTGATGTAGCCGGTCTTAGCGCTGAGAGGGAGGGCTGATCAGTAGTGGACAAACATATCCCTGCTTGCAGGCTTTTTGTAGAAATCGTTGTGGACTTCACCATCAACCGATATTTATATCTTGAAGTCCAGAATATTGTAATTTTGTTCTACCGAAAAAAGGTTTTAAAGAAACTGAATAAAGAAATTGATATGTTTAGCAATAAATGCCACGTTTGAGTTTACATTAGATTCATATGGTGGAATAACATGTTTTTGCTTATTTTTGAAAATACGAAGAAATGTTCAGAGAGGAACTTTTGTTGAGAAAGCTAGCACGGGAGAACATGAAAAATACTGTAATTTTGGACTACCGAATAAAACAGGAAAAATTTATGTTAAAAAACTGTAAATATTCTGACAAACATTTTAGCGAGAACAACTCTTTATTCAACACTCATTCAAAATGTATGAATCTGACGATAAAAAAGATGAAAAGATTTAGATAAAATGAACTGACACCGGATATGCTTTAATGTCTAATTTTTGTTCAAGTTTTAACAGTGAAAAAAGATGCAGAAATACGGACGAGATTTCTAACGAGAACTAACGAAGAAATTGAGGAAAAAATTCTGCATACACATAAATGAAGGAAAAATGAAAAAAAGACAATCATGTTTCAGATGTGGAAGGTTTCATCTCGGAGGTGGCTGTCCCTTTAATATTTGAAATTTTCTAAGTGGGGTAAATTTGGACATATTACACTTTAAACAAAAAAAATTCTCAAAGGAAAATTTTCTTACACAACGACGTAAGAAATGATCACAGAAAAAAAAGTTTGTGAATGTGAAAATTTATAATGTGGATGTGAAAATGCTACTAGGCACTGGTAATGATATGCCAATAAACAATGAGACCACATAGAAAGAAATCAGAAAACCTATATGAAGGAGTTTGAGTTTTTTTTTTTATAAAGCCATACCAACCTCTGTGAAATATTTAATGCCCAAAAGGTGTGTTTTTAAGGTAATTTTCTTAATGTTCGGTTATATTTAATCAGAATTTGATTAATTCTTTTTTTCTAATTTGAACTTTTTTTTAATAAACTGAAGATGTTTTCTAGTTTTGTATTCTAAAATGTATCGCTGGTAATATTTTTTTCATTCTAAAATGTATTGTTGGTAATAGTTTTCTTTCGAAAATGTATTTTTTCTATAATTTTTTTTATGTATTTATTTCTATAAAATCTATTTTGATGCCTTCATAGTGTTTTGACGCCAATTTTAGGGTTAACTATTTGCCCATAGTTGGGACCCTAACAGATGCTCCCACTCTTGGTCAAGATTGACTTGGAAACAACAGCAATTAAGAAGTTGTTCTAGACTCCTCACAAATTTTAAATCAGAGACCCTCGCTGCTGGATGCGTTTTACCGGCATAACCTGGATCATATATGAAGGAGTGTCACAAACAGTGAGAAATTATTTTATTTAGGAAATGACTTGTAATGTCTTAATATGTAGCAAGATCAAATTATTTGAGCTTTGGGATTTGTCTATAAAGGCTTACTGCAAAAAGCGACCAATGATTTATTTTTAAAAAAAGGCTAATATTTAGTAGGGAAATAAAGGTTCGACGCCAGTATTTAAAACAAAACGGGGTGTGCGGTTCGCAGCATTGGCACAAGTCAACGAACAATCAGACTGACTCGAAAAATAATAAGAAAAAGTATAATGTAAACTATTAATGCTTCAAAATGAGTTGTACCAGCAGGGTATGTAAATAAAACAAATCGCGCTTGGGTTAATATTTCGACAAGTGTTTAGAATGCCATAGCTATACATCGGTTCATTCTGCCGATAACACCAGAGTAAGCAACTAATAAATGGTAACTAAGAATCGCAGAGAATAGTGACAGAATAAAAATGTCTGCATGAATGTATATGTGCCGGTGTCTGTATCGTGGTTTGGCTGGCTTAGCAGACTGATGTACGCAGAAATTAGAAGCCATTCATATATATATATATATATATATATATATATATATATATATATATATATATATAAACATGTTACGGAAATTAACGAAGACAATTTAATGATTTGTTTGAACATTATTTTTGATTGATACTCATATTTAAGTAGATATTATGTTTTTAATTAAACAGTATTATATATTTAAATATACTGGCTTGAATATTTATGAGACATTTTTATTACGAAAATGTGGCTCATCCTGCCGAATGACACACATTTCCGTAATATATATATATATATATATATATATATATATATTACGGAAATGTGTGTCATTCGGCAGGATGACCCACATTATATATATATATATATATATATATATATATATATATATATATTGTGAATTATATTTTAGAACGTATACATAATTTTTTTATATATCCCTATAAATAGTACATTTGTTTCGACATTGAAACTTCAATGTCTCATCAGACGGTGTGAACAACAATGGAAAGCCTCTTTTCTTATATTTGGTCAGTTGTGTGTGGGATGTTGGTGGGGGTTAGTGATAGGGGAACAAGTCACGTGTGCTGACGATTGGAATTTTGAAGAAAATGATGTGGGTAGTTTATATGGTTGATTAATGAGAGTTTTTGATTTCGGATATATATATATATATATATATATATATATATATATATATATATATATATATAAAGGTATAAGCTGTGCTCCGATGTGGTAAAATGTTTAGAAGTCTTGTCTCGCTAGATCAATCAAAGCTAAATAGAGTGTTCGGTTTTCAATTAGTGAATTTGATACTCAATAGGTGCTCACTACTTCCGGCATTCTGCTATATCTAAGCTATGAACCGTTAAGTAATAGTTAGCAAGCTTCTGTTGCTAGATCAATTACGACTGAGTAGGGAGTCCCTGGGGGCTTCACATTATCTGCCTTGGGCCACAACTGAGCTACGGTTAGAAAATTGTTTATCACTTCGCCCTGATGTAATGGTTAGCAAAGCCTGTCTCGCTCGATACATTCTAACAGAGTACTCTATTAATTTCAGCCTTGTGCCACATCTAACCTACGCTTATCAAGTCGCTATATATATATATATATATAAAGAGAATTACCAAGAGTATTATATATACATATATATTTAATTTTATCTTACTTTATTTTGTTTTACTGATTTTATTTATTTTCCTATTCTTCCTATTAACTTTATAAAACAACAAACTCGCGACCAGATATCCGAAGAAACTCAAACGTAAAAACCACAAATTTATTCGCTTGAGGAGAGTCAATTTTAGACTCGAAACACGTTTAGCATTACAAACACCATTATGGAAAATTAAAGTTTCATAATATGTATAATTACAAAAACAATAAATATACACTTTAAAGAAAACGTTCACGGTTTCTCACACTTTTTATTCTATACTAATTTATCGCGTTGGAACAACCCTATTTCTTTATCGTATATATATATATATATATATATATATATATATATATATATATATATAATATTTTGTGCGTTGTGTGTGAACTGCTGAATTTTTTGCAAAAATATCATGAATATGTGATCCAACGTACTATCCGCATACATGCACGCATTATTTTTGTATGTACGTGTATATATATATATATATATATATATATATATATATATATAAAGAGAGACAGAGAGATTGCTAAATAAATAACTTTGTTCATATTGATTTACTTGTTATCGACTGAGTTTTTTTCAAAGCTCCAAATATCGATATCAAAAGCCAATGATCTCTGCGACAGCGTCCATCCCTTCTTAAAAACATCCCCTTTTCCTGTTTCTTTTATCGAAGTCTCCATCGCGAACCTTGTTACCTTATTCCTGCATGAATAATGGACTTCGTTAGGAAAATTCGATACCGTATTATCAAACCTCTGACGGGTCAATGGACCTCCATTAACCGTAATGTCTAAATGGCTGTGTCACACGTTTGGTCGACTTATCAGTCGCCATTTCGTCTCCAATGAATTTACAGCACGCTTGGAATAGGAAAGATAAAAAGGAAATTTTGTAGACCAATAGGTAAAAAAAAGTTCGAAATATACTATAGATAGTATATAAATGTGTTTATTTTGAATGACAGACGAACGTTTTACAAAGTTACTATAAAGTTCTTATACCAGTAGAATAGATATTGAATTTTTAAAAACATTATATCAAGTCATACTACTGCTACATATATTAGTTTTCCTCATTTTCTTTTTGCTTGTTAGAAAGACACTCAGGATCGATCCACACATTAATGGTTATTGTCAACGACTCAAAATGGAAAAGTAAACATACTTAGTAAAAGATGTTTGATGTATGTTCATTATACAGATATCTCTATGTCACAATCGCCCAATGGCAGAGAACTTCACAGACATTTATTAACCAATCAGTGAGCTTCTCAAAACGCACGCAACTTATTTCTAAAAGGAAAAAAAATCTCGGCTTTACTTGAAATGTTTTGATTTTATTAGACGTTGAAGATAACGTATCATCTTTTCGTTTATAAAAAAAATAATTAATCAATCAAATCGTTGTGTTGAGTCTTTAAGGGTCTTCAGCAAGTTAACCTGAATTACAAGTTTACTTTTACTTGTGCCATTTACATATATTTATATATATATATACAAAGGCAAGATGTTTGTATGTGTGTCTGTCTGTCTGTCTGTGTGTTTTTCTCTCTGTCTGTCTGTCTGTATGTCCTTTATACAAATCCACAATTCTTATCCGATTCTCACCAAACGCCATACAAATATTTTTTAGGCTTCCGATCAGGTCATGGACTACTTATTTTTTCCAATTTCCACCGATATCAGAAATTGATACCCTGATAATCGATCAGGTCTGGTCAAAATCAGGATTTCAGCCCATTTTCGTGCTTCCTGCTGCAGAATTTGCTCTAACTTGGTAAAAAATTATAGTTTTTAATCTCAAACATTGGTAGATCTTCTCAGACAACTCATTTTCACCTATATCGCAAATCGATACCCCCGATAATCTATCGAATTTGAACAAAAACTAATATTCAGTCATCAATATGGTTCATTTTCTCCAGTTTTACTCCCGATGGGTTCGATAAGTTTTCATAGACTTACTTATGTTAGTTTATCTTTGGATGATTTATTTGACTCCCTTATTGGAAATCGATATCCTGATATCCTATCGGGTCTGATCAAAATCAGGTTTTCAGCCCTTTTATTTTGGTTTTTGCTTCGAGTTTTGCTCTAAGTAGGTATAATCGTAATTTTTAGTCTCAGTCATGATACCATTTACTGAGAGGACTTATTTAGCCTTAAAAATTCAGTTTTCGACGAAAAACTTATTTGACATCGATACCGGAAATCAAAATTTGACTTACATCTATTCATTTTTATTTCAATCTACGGTTTCGCTTTGACTGGAAAAAACTGTTGCTTTTTAGTCTTTCGTGCCAACGTCCAAAGAGTCTGTACTCCAGGACAACGGATTAGTTTTAAAGCTTTCATTACACCCGAGCAACACCGGGCTATAGTGCTACTATATACGTGTGTGAGTGTGTGTGTGTGTGTGTGTGTGTGTGTGTGCTTATGTGTGTGTTTTTGTTTGTGTGTGTATGTGTGTGTGTTGTATTTATATTTACTCCTATATATTGATTCTACACACTTACGAATTATCAAAATTGATGATTTTTATTAATACATATTTATTTTTCTTTTAGCGTTTTTTGAAGTAATTCATCAGCGAGCATTTTTAGAAATAATTTATTTAATTTTGTTTCTTAAATTCTATAAGTTACATTTTACGCACCAAAAATAGGTAGAAATTCTTTGTCATATATGGTAATATTTTTACCATTTTTAACATATATCAATTACAATCATCAAATTAAATAATAATATGATTACTCTTCTAATTTTCCGTATTTTCCCAGTTGTATTATTATTATTATTATGTCATTTTTCATCATATTTCGATTTCTGCTTTGGTCTCACTACCAACCAAGTCTGCGGGGAGACCTAAGGCAGGTAGTGGCGTGTTGTTATGACTCCATTTCATGTTTTTCTATCTTCCCTATCATCCCCAGCATTACATAGATAACGTTTTCCTTAGTGTGTGGGCTGTACTTAATAAGACAATTTTTTGTATATCTCTTAAGCTGGGGTTTCCAGGGATTCTTTCAATGTGTTGTTTTGTTCCATTTTTTATCATTCCAAGTGCACCCACCATCACCGGCACAACTCTTGTTTTCAATTTCCACATTTTTTCTATTTCAATTTCCAGGTCTTTATATTTTGACAGTTTTTCAAATTCCTTGGTTGCTATGTTACAATCCGCTGGACAAGCCATACCAATTAATAGACAAGTTTTCTCTTTCTGGTTTTTAACAATAATGTCTGGCCTGTTTGCTTCAATTTTTCTGTCTGTGTAGATGGTGTAATCCCATAGAATGGTTACATCTTCTATTTCTGTAACCGGTGCTGGATGATGTTCATACCAGTGTTTGTTTACAGATTTTCCATAATGTTTGCACATTGCCCAATGTAAATATTGCCCAACTCTATCGTGGCGATTTTTATATTCGTTTGGGGCAAGCACATAACAGCCTGAGATTAGATGGTCTATAGTTTCTTGGTGTTTATCACAAAACCTGCATTTTGGATCCATATTATTATGCATAATATTTGCCTGAAAGTTTCTCGTGAAAAGACTTTGGTCTTGTGCTGCAAGTATAAATCCTTCAGTTTCAGACTTTAATCCAGATGCACGTAACCATCGATGAGTATTAACTTTGTCAACATTGGATTTATTGGCACGTACTGGATATTGGCCATGCAGAGGTTTGTCTTGCCAGCGCTGTTTCATCTTTTCAAGAGCTTTATCTTTGGCTTTCATTTTCATATTTTTTGCTGCAATAGTTGGTTCTTGGCTACTGTTTTGCTTTTCTACAGAATCTACTAACTGTAATTCTTGTTTGTATTTACTGCCTTCTTTTATTATTGAATATTTTTTCTTTCTTTCTTCATGTTGCCTTACTAATTGTATCATCCAATCCTTTGTTGTTTCTATGTATGTTAGTAAGCCAATAGTTGTTGTCTTGTATGACAATTCCAGCTGAATAAGACCCCTTCCACCTTCTTTACGGGGTATGTATAGACGGTCTACATCAGCCTTTGGATGATGCATCCTATGCTTAGAAAGAAGCTTTCTTGTTTTAGCATCCATTCGCCTGATGTCGTTTAGAGTCCAGTTTAAGATGTTGAAGCTATATTGGACAACTGGGATTGCAAGGCTATTAATGGCCATAACTCTATTCTGTGAATTTAATTCAGTTTTTAATCTCATTCGTAGCCTCCTATAGTACTCTTTACGCACTATTTCTTTCATTTTTTTATGGTGAATGTTTTTTTTTTTGTTTTTTTTTTTAATCATCTCACCCCAAGCAAGGCATTCCACTGCCACTATTGCGCATGGGGCTACATAGGGGAAGGTAAAGAGAAGGAGTGAATAGACATTGGGAATGTCAGGAGAAAGGTGATAGATGAGTAAGGATAGCGAGGATGAGTGTCGGGCAGATGGGAAGAGTGCTTGATAGAATGGGAGCAGGTTAGTGTGCTAGGAGGTGTCTATTGACCTTACATTTAAACTCCTGGAGATTGTAGCCGTCGGGGAAGCAATCGTTTGGAAGAGAATTCCACAGTCGGGAAGTGCGAGGAAAGAAACTGTTGGAGTAGAAGTTACGGCTGCATTTTATCGGTTTCACTGTAAAAGGGTGGGACCTAGTTGCTAATCTAGTTTCTCGTGCAAATTCGTATTTAGGGGGCACCAGTGATCTAAGTTCATCGGAGCAGAAGCCGTGAAAGTATTTATAGAAGAGACACAGCGAAGCCACGTCTCGCCGGTGGGAGAGAGACTGCAGGCGGTCTGCCAAGTCGGTATCTATCACATTACAGACCCTCCTCTGAACCTTATCGAGAAGCCCGAGGAGAACAGCAGGGGCACCCGACCAGATATGGCAGCAGTATTCAATGCACGGGCGGATGGTAGATTTGTAAATGTGCAGGATAGATTTAGACGGAAAAAACTTCCGGGCCCTACACAGAGAACCGACTTTCATAGCAGCGGATTTAGCAATGGATTCGATATAGTCATTCCATTTGAGGTCCGCTGAAAGTGTGAGACCAAGGAGGCGTAGTGTTTTACTCTCTGGGAGGCAAGCCTGGTCCATGCTAATGGGAGGTAGGTGAGATTGTCGATGATGGTTAATTGACAGTAGCTTCGTTTTAGAAGCATTAAAATTTACTAGCCATTTCTTACCCCAGTCCAATATGGATTGGAGGTCTTTTTCAATCTCAGCTGCGAGTTTAGCTTTGACGCCTACACCAGATTTTTGTTGGAGGCGAGAGTAAACTGTGGTGTCATCGGCGTACAAACCTATTTGGGTTCTTATGGAATCAGGGAGATCATTAATATATATCAGGAAGAGTGTAGGACCTAAGATGGAGCCTTGGGGAACACCTGCGTTTGTATGGTAGTTCTGAGAGGCATGTCCGTTTAATACCACTTTCATTGTGCGGTTAGAGAGGAATGACTGGATTAGTTCAAACAAATGTCCAGTTATACCATAGCTCCGCAGTTTACATAGAAGGCCAGCATGCCAAACTCTGTCGAACGCCTTAGATATATCCAATGCAACGGTTCGAGCTTCGCCATTCCTGTCGAGTGCCTGGTATATGTACTCGGTGATGGTCGTTAGCATATCAGCAGTAGACCTGGTGAAGCGGAAACCATATTGCTTGTCCGAGAGGAGCCTGTGTGCTGTGAGATGCTGAACCACCTCGGCGTTGATAATGGCTTCGAACACTTTGCCAAAGATCGGAAGAAGGCTGATAGGGCGGTAATTTGCAGGGTCAGAGGGTTCTCCAGTGTTTTTAAATATAGGAACTATAGAGGAAGATTTCCAACAGGCAGGAAAGCAGGAAGCAGATAGGCAGAGGTTGTAGAGCTTAGAAAGGATAGAGGAGAGTTCAGGGGCACATTTCTTTAAGACTATGGTTGGGATTCCGTCACCACCGCTCGCTTTGTGAGGGTCAAGTTTTAAAATTATCTTAGAGACAAGCGAAGGTGTAATGTGGACATCATTCAGTTGTGCCTCGGTTCTAGGTGAGAAGTCGGGTGTAAAAACTCCAGACGAGTCCAGACTCGAATTGTTCGAGAATCTGCGAGCAAAACATTCAGCCTTATCTGCTGGGGAGGTGAGGACCTCAAATTTGTTGATTAGCGGGGGTATTGTGGACTTGCTCTTGTTAAGTACTCTTTTACAGAGTCGCCAGTAGTCTTTAGAGCCGAATTTAGAGCATGCTATGCGTTGCTTCATTCTGGCAGCAAACAACATCTTAGCTTCGTTAAGTATCCTTTTACACTTATTACGAGCTGAAGTGAAAAGGCGCCTGTTTTGTTCCGACGCATAGTTACGATAAAGTCGGAAGAAATGATTCCGGTGGGCAATGGCAGCCGAACAAGCGGGTGAGAACCATGGAGACGAATGAGATTTAAGCTGGAATTTCCTAGCAGGGATGAAGGCATCGATGCCAGCCTTAACCCAGGAGGAGACCTCGGATGCACATTCTTCGATGGGAAGACTAAAGACGTTGTTCCAAGGGATGTCACAGAGGAAGTCTCGGAACGAATCCCAGTCTGCTCTTTGATAGCAGTATGATATTCTACTTGTCTGTGTTTCATGGGTCGGGCGGGAGTGGAGTGAAATATTGACGGACACTACAGTGTGGTCAGAGTTTCCAAGTGGGCAGAGTTGTCTGGTAGTGCAAGAGTCTGGGATGGAAGTGAAGCAGAGGTCTAGAAGTGAGTTCCTTCCGTTAGGGTTGTCGGAGAAACGCGTGGGGAAGTCCACTACTTGCGTAAGGGATTGGGTGATTGAAAAGTTCATGGTGTGGGCACCAGCAGGGTCAGTGACAGCGTTCTTCAGCCACTTGGTGTGGTGGGCGTTAAAGTCACCAAACACGAATATATGGGCAGAGGGATGGGTAGAAATGGCTTTGTCAATATTGTCAGAAATGATGTCAAGTAACGAACAGTCAGGGGAGGAAGGAGAGCGGTACAGAAAGAAGAGATAGCTAATCGAGCTGAGAAGTGAGAGGCGGAAGCACATGAAAGAATCTCATTTTTTCGCTCTCATTTACACCTAGGTATTTATAAGCTTCTTCTGGTTTCAATTCTTTTATTGTTACAGCAGGATCTAGGCTAATTGAGGATGTTTCTTGTATTGATCCACGTAAAACTGTAGCTTTAGCACATTTATTCAAATTAAATTTCATTCCAATGTCTTCGCTGAAGCATTTTGCAGTTTGCAGAAGACCTTCCAGCTCATTATCATTCTTAGCATATAACTTTAAGTCATCCATGTAAAATAGATGGCTTATTTACTTTTGGCCTATTTTATAACCACATTCTGTCTTATTAAGTTGACTGGTTAGTGCTATTAATGATATGCAGAATAGTAAGGGAGATAAAGAATCACCTTGAAATATACCTCTTTTGATGTTTATTTCATCAGACTTATAGGTTCCATTTATATGATTGAGGTAAAGGGTTGTTTATATGATTGAGGTAAAGGGTTGTTTATATGATTGAGGTAAAGGGTTGTTATTATTATTATTATTATTATTATTATTATTATTATTATTATTATTATTTTTCATCATATTTCGATTCTGCTATGGTCCCACTACCAACCAAGTCTGCGGGGAGACCTCAGGCAGGTCGTGGCGTGTTGTTATGGCTCCATTTCATGTTTGTCTATCTTCCCCAACATCCCTAGCGTTACATAGACAAATTTTTCCTTACTGTGTGGGCTGTACTTAATAAGATAATTTTTTGTATATCTCTCAAGCTGGGGTTTCCAGGGATTCTTTCAATGTGTTGTTTTGTTCCATTTTTTTATCATTCCAAGTGCACCTACTATCACTGGCACAACTCTTGTTTTCAATTTCCACATTTTTTTCTATTTCAATTTCCAGGTCTTTATATTTTGACAGTTTTTCAGATTCCTTGGTTGCTATGTTACAATCCACTGGACAAGCCATATCAATAAATAGACAAGTTTTCTCTTTCTGGTTTTTAACAATAATGTCTGGCCTGTTTGCTTCAATTTTTCTGTCTGTGTAGATGGTGTAATCCCATAGAATGGTGGCATCTTCTATTACTGTAAACGGTGCTGGATGATGTTAATACCAGTGTTTGTTTACAGATTTTCCATAGTGTTTGCACATTTTCCAATGTAAATATTGCTCCACTCTATCGTGGCGATTTTTATATTCATTTGGGGCAAGTACACAAGAGCCTGAGATTAGATGGTCTATTGTTTCTTGGTGTTTATCACAAAACCTGCATTTTGGATCCATATTATTATGAATAAAATTTACCTGAAAGTTTGTAGTGAAAAGACTTTGGTCTTACGCTGCCAGATTAAAGCCTTCAGTCTCAGACTTTAATCCATCGATGAGTATTAACTTTGTCAACATTGGATTTATTGGCACGTTCTGGATATTGGCCATGCAGACGTTTGTCTTGCCAGAGTTGTTTCATCTGTTCAAGAGCTTTATCTTTGGCTTTCATTTTCATATTTTCATTTTATTATTATTATTATTATTATTATTATTATTATTATTATTATTATTATGTCATTTTTCATCATATTATATTTCTGCTATGGTCGCACTACCTACCAAGTCTACGGGAAGATCTAAGGCAGGACGTCGTGTGATGTTATGGCTCCATTTCATGTTTTTTCATCCCCCCTAACATACCTAGCGCTACATAGACAAAGTTCTCCTTAGTTTGTGGCTTGTACATAACGAGACAATTTTTTGTATATCTCTCAAGCTGAGGCTTCTAGGGATTTTTTCAATATGTTGTTTTGTTCCATTTTTTATCATTCCAAGTGCACCCACTATCACTGGCACAACTCTTGTTTTCAATTTCCACATTTGTTCTGTTTCAATTTCCAGGTCTTTATATTTTGACAATTTTTCGAATTGCTTGGTTGCTCTATATTCAATCCGTTGTACAAGCCATAGCAATTAGGCATTATTATTATTGTTATTATTATTATAATTATTTTTTTTTATTCCCTTTGATTTCCGATCTATATACATTTCTTTAAGGGTCAAATATAGAGGTAAGAAATGGCACTGTGATATTTTTCATTAATTATTTTGTAAAAAGAAAGGTATGATAATCAAATATAAAGCACATATTTTACATAGATAAAGCCCTTTGTTAGGTGGGAACTGTACATGTGAGTATTTGTATTTCTTTCAGGCGTGGGCTACGAGGAATCACTTAAATGAGTCGATCAAAACTTTTCCCAATGAAACAAGTTCCTTTTTACTTGTATATGATTTTCTTGTTTTTATAAGATTTTTTTCTCATTCTCTTCATCATGGTGATGATGATCAACATTATCATCATTTTCATTCTTCTTAAAACCTATTTCGTTTTTACTTCTGTGTAATTCTCTTATTTTTCAGAAAAAAATTAAGCTCACATACATTTTACAGAGATAAGCTCTTCGGGTTGAGTAAAGTATACCGGTGAGTACAATGTTGTTTTTATTTCATTAAGCCATATGCTACCAAAAACATTTTAAGGGGCGTTTCTAATCAATCCGAGTGCTCCAACTAAAACTAGAACTATTGATGTCCTCATGTGATACATTTTTAAGATTTCCACTTGTATGTTGATATTTATTTTTTAAGATCTGGAACCCTCGGATCCGCTAATTACCACGGTATCAGCCTCCTACCGATCTTTGGTAAAGTGTTCGAAGCCATTATCAACGACGAGGTGGTTCAGAATCTCACAGCCCATAGACTACTCTCGGACAAACAGTATGGTTTCCGCTTCATTAGGTCTACTGCTGATATGCTAACGACCATCACTGAGTATATATACCAGGCTCTCGACAAGAATGGTGAAGTTCGAACCGTTACCCTGGATATTTCCAAAGCGTTTGACAGGATCTGGCATTCTGTCCTACGCAAGCTGCGTAGACCATTGTTTGACCTAATCCTGACATTTCTCTCTAATGGCACAATGAAGGTAGTATTAAACGAATATGCCTCCCAAAACTACCATACGAACGCGGGTGTCGCTCAAGGCTCTATTCTAGGTCCTACGCTTTTTCTGGTCTACATTAATGATCTCCCCGATGTTATAAGATCCCAAGTATGCATGTACGCCAACGACACTACCGTTTACTCTCGGCTCGATCAAAAATCTGCTGAGGTTGAAAAAGCAAACCTCGCTGCCGACCTTTAGAAAGACATCCAATCCGTAGTGGACTGGGGAAAGAAATGGCTCGAAAATTTTAATGCTTCCAAAACGAAGCTGCTATCTATTAACCATCATAGATAATCGCTCGTACCCCCCATTAGCATGGAACAGGCTAGCCTCCCTGAGAATAAAACACGACGCCTCCTTGGCCTCACAATCTCAGTGAACCTCAAGTGGAATGACTATATCGAATCCATTGCTAAATCCGCTGCTTAGAAGGTCGCTTCTCTGTGCAGGCCAGGAAGTTTTTTTCCCGTCTGAGTCCATCCTGCACATATATAAATCTACCATCCGCCCATGTATTGAATAATGCTGCCACATCTGCTCGGGTGCCCCTGCTATTCAAGTCGGCGTTCTTGAACGGAGAATCTGTAATGTGATCGATATCGACTTAGCAGCTCGGCTGCAGTCGCTCTCTCACAGGCCTGACGTGGCTTCACTCTGCCTCTTCTAAAAATATTTTCACGGCTCCTGCTCCGATGAACTTAGATCACTGGTGCCCCCTAGGAATGAATTTACACGAGCTACTAGATTAACAACTAGGTCCTATCGTTTTACAGTGAAACCGATAAAGTGTAACCGCAAATTCTACTCTAACAGCTTCCTTTCACCCACTTCCCACCTGTGGAATTCCCTTCTATATAATTGCTTCCCTAACAGCTACAATCTCCAGGAATTTAAATGTAAGGTCAATAGACATCTCCTATCACACTAACTCGCATCCATTCTCACAAGCTCTTTTTCCATCTACTCAACCCATATCCTCGGTCTTCTTATGCGTCTATTATCCTCCTCCTGACATTTCCTATAATTAACCCCTATTTCTCAACACTTTCCCCTATGTAACCCCCCTGCGTAACAGTGGCAGTAGAATGCCTTGGTTGGGGTGAGATGATTTAAAAAATCACCAAACATGCATTGCAATCTACAGGAACTACATGTCAATGTAACCCCATTTCCACATAAAAAAAGTACTTCTTAGTTTAATACGACGGAGCGAAAGAAATTATTATTCGTGGTATTTTTGATTTTGCAGTTTATTGAAATTCGCGATATGAGCTTTACTTAAAAATACTTAATACTTATGTGCTTGTAAAATTCAAAAAATAGAGAAATTAGCTGGAAATTGGGAAAAAAGAAAATTATATTTTTTCCATTGTTATTTAGAAGCGAATTTTTGGCCGGTAAAAGTTGAAGACAACGATAGTCAAAATAAATTGTCAGAAACTTTTGATGGGGTTATGGTCAGATTCTTAGTTTCTATATTTGATGGGAAAGGATTTTAAAAAATTTGAAAACCTAAAATGATTTAATTAAGAAGAAAAGGATCGAAAAGAAAGTTACGTCAGATGAGGTGTTGATATTTCATTGGTTAAACCAAGAGGATGATATAACTCCACCTCGAAATGTGTAGGTGGAAAGAAATCTCATTGGTCAAAGATCTGATTTGCATAGATACCCAGTGTCCGTCATTCATCCCCCATGAGAATTGGGGAGAAGTATAAAATCAAGACACCAGTGAGAAAAATCAGTAGGAGCTGCCGAGTGAAAGAGGTCAGACGAATTACGACTGCTGTCACCAAAACATCCCATTTCTGCCGTTTCCGTAAAGCTTCGTTAAAGAGCTGTGTAAAGACTTTTTTTATTTAGAAAATTGAAAACTCTGATTACTCTTAAAAAAAGCTTCACTCCGTTAGGAAAAGATCTTTTTTTTTATTTGGAAAATTCAAAGTTCTGATTATTTTTAATGTAAACTTCGCTCCGTTGTGAACATTGAATTCGGCGATTGTACATTTTATTATTAATTATTCTTTATATACATAATGAATTTTTTTCTGTAACTCATCTAGGCGTCTGCGAACTTATCCATTTTTTTTGTTTTTGTTGGTGCCGTGTTTTTTTCTTTTTGTTTATTTTCAACACATGTGTACACGTGTGCCAGTCTAGTTTGATGTGGTAGAGAAACGGCTACCGGGTTTTAACGTGTCTTTCCTGAGATCAAAGAACACAGCATGGGCAAGAAAAGTTCACCGTTGTAATATACGACTTGAAGACCAGCTACTGTGACGAGACCATCATCACGATTAGGGACCCGAGTTCGTCGTCATAACTGATGCCGTTTTGACAGCATCAACCCTGACTCAGTTTCCGGTAATCATCATTGGCTACCAGCCGGGACAAATTCTGTTTTTCTTTTTTTTTTGTCTTTGACCAATTAGCTTTGATCGTTCTGTCAGCGTGTATTGTAAAGTCCTATAAAATTATTGCAGATCTAACATCATTAATCGGGTCAGGTTGGTTTTCTCATCAGTTTTATGCAGTTTTCGTCCCGTGAAAGATGCAAATTTTCCAGTGCATATATTGCCAACACTGTCATTCCGAAATTTATATCCAGTTGGTTCTAAAACCATGCAACCTGATACAAGATGTGTTTTTAATTGTTTCAAGATATTTATCACAGAATGTTCCTTTCAGGTTAACACGACCTTTCAATATGTGTTCTTGGTAATGGCTAGTTAGCAAACATTGGTCCTGTGCAGCAAGAATACAACTTTCGGTTTCTCCTTTAACCCTGAATAATTCTACAACTTCATTTAAAAAACCAAAAGTTCATCGGTTGTTTAGTGATGATTACCTGAAATTTGGGTTTCACTGGACTGGAGATACACAGATTCCTTCTCCGCTGTGTGTTGCCAAACGCTGTCTAATGAAGCAATGGTTCCAAGTAAGATGAAAAGACATCTTACTACAAAACATCCTAACCTTCAAACTAAAAATGTCGATTATTTCCAACGGCTGTTAGAATAAAAAAAAGGCTTTATGAGTAGAAAATATTCATTTTTTGGGATGTGCGTTGTGGTGCAGTGGATATCGGCTCGGAACGAGAAATCGGGGAGCCAAGTTCGAATTCCAGCTGAATTCATTGCAGTCACTTACGCGCAAAACCCTTGGGAAAGGTATTAATCCGCCTCTTCCCTCCAGTTACTGGTTAAATAATGGGACATACTGGGTTCTGTAGCCTTGATCGGCAACCAGTCTACCACAGAAAGCAATGGCAACCTACTGCGGGATAATCTTCTGCCCAGTCAGTCATGTCTCTGTCGAGCGTGTATCACGTATGGCACTCAACTGACTGACTAAGCCGCAAAAAGTTAAAGAGTTCAATAATGGGCCGTGATGTAAAAAAGGTTGGGAACCACTACCCTAGAGCTTACTTTCTTATTTACATACGCTCTATCTTTTATACACGCATACAAGCACACAGACACACACGCACACATATATAAATATATACAGAAAAATAGAGGCAAAGGGTGGAGGAGAGAGATCGGAATAATGGTGGAGAAATTTGTCACTTGACTGAGCAGCGTTATGACGTCTTCAAAATTTCCTGAAGGGATTATTGTAATGCCTCAGGGCTTTTTCTTTCTCTCCTAAGAAAAACACTTGAGGAATGTAGACATCACAATAATGCCTACACAAACCTTCGAAGTCGGCCTAAACCTGCTCATTTAAGTGCCAAATTCTCCCCCAATTCTGTTAACGCACTATGTTCACATCTCGATAGAGAGTACTTTATGTAAAACAAAATCTTGCTTTTCAAATATACCTTTCTGTCAGTAAACCAACGAAAAAACAGCAAGCTTGCCACTAAGTATCTTCACAGCTTAAAACTATATATATATATATATATATATATAGTTTAACAAATATATGTACGATTTGTATATGTTTAACGAAACAAATGTACGATTTATAGTGGATATATAAAATTTTGTACATGTTCTAAAATATAATTTATAATAAATATTCACAGATCTATATATTATATATTTTAAATTAATGTTTTGGACGTTGTAAAAACATTTTTTTCCTTCCTTATTCATTTATATATATATATATATATTGTCATCCGCAGACAGATCTGTTTCGCTGTATCACAGCTCATCAGTACGGTTAGACTCCGATTGATTTTAAGCCAGCATTGAAACCCGACCGAATTGGCGTCAGTCGGCGATTCTACCTCTGGTCTATGGCCTTCGGTGGAGTTTTAAGTTGCTACTCTGCTCCTCTAAGAAATCAAAAGGATATAGTCTAGTCACAAGATAATAAAAACTTACATTTTAACTGCTAATGTTAAATCTTTCTATAAAATTCCAAGACACTCATCAATCAACTATATTTACTAACCACAACACTTCCTTCAAAATTCAAACGGACAATTCACAAGACTTATTCCCTTATCACTAACCCCCACCAACAGCCCACACACAACTCACCAAATATAAGAAAAGAGGCTTTCCATTCCTGTCCACACCACCTGAGGAGACATTGTAGTTTCAATGTCGAAACTAATATATGATTTGTATTGGATATATAACATTTTGTACATGTTCTAAAATATAATTTATAATAAATATTCACAACTCTATATATTATATATTGAACACTGTTTTAAATTAATGTTTTGGACGTTGTAAAATTTGTTTTCTTCGTTCATTATTCACCTTATATATATATATATATAAATTTCTCGCCAGTTTTCTTTGATATTATATTCTCTCACCTTTTTTCAAGATCTAACACTTTATTGTTTATTTCAAAACTTAACGATACTTATTTTATACCTGTCTTCTTATTTCAGTTGGTTTTATTTTAATATTTTGTTAAGTTTTCAAAGGAAAGAATAAGAATGATGGTATTATCCTCAATCTTCAAACATTTCTGATTTCTCTAAATTGTATTTCTATTCCTCTGCTTCATTCCGAATCACCTCTGATACAATAGCAACCCGACTGAATTATTCATATACTGAGCCTCGAGGAGAAAGCAGTCCGAATTTACACAAATAAAGTTGTTCGCTAACCACTTTTCAGCAGAAAGCAAAAGTGCTTTTATTTATGATCCAAATAGTGAATGTAATTATTTCTCACTGAAGCGATTAATGTATTGTTTATTAGATTAAATACTTCTCCATCATATTGCTAGCGATTTATTTATGGCGGAGAAACAGGTTATTGCTGAGCTTACTAACAAGACAACCTACCAGAGCTCAGGGTTTTATATACTAAGTGAAATAAGAAAATTAAAAATAACCTATATTTTGAGTTTCGAAAATCGAAAGACTTCTTCCGACTAATGTTTTTTGGAGTTATATTTGTGTCAGTCAGTGAGTTGCACTACATCTTGGGAGATCATGTCTTTTTCGAAGCATGATTACTAAGCAGAAAAATTTTCCGCAGTAGGTTACCATTACTTTCTGCGGTAGACGGGTTGCTAATTACGGTTATAGAACCTGATGTGTCCTGTTATTCAACCCATAGCTGGAAGGAGAAGAGGTGGATTAACTTATGTTCCGGCTTAGAAGACACTTTTTCTTTTTTTTTTTAATCATATCACCCCAAGCAAGGCTATAACGCCACTGATGCGCAGGGGGCTACGTAAGGGTATAAAGAATGGAAAATAGAAAACCGGAAACCGCATCCTAAACAGGAAACAAGGGATGAGCCTCTTCACCTGTTCAATAGATGTGGGTGGAGTGTGAACCGGGCGATAGTTTAGTCTATCTACTCCAATTGAAAAAAAAAATAAATAAGTAAAAGAGTGAAAAGGTTGGAAAAGAGAAAACCGGAAACCGCATCCTAAACAGGAAAAAAGGGATGAGCCTCTTCACCTATTCAATAGATGTGGGTGGAGTGTGAACCGGGCGATAGTTTAGTCTCTCTACTCCAATTGGAAAAAAAAAAATAAAAGAGTGAAAAGATTGGAAAAGAGAAATCCGGAAACTGCATCCTAAACAGGAAACAAGGGATGAGCCTCCTCACCTATTCAATAGATATGGGTGGAGTGTGAACCGGGCGATAGTTTAGTCTATCTACTCCAATTGAAAAAAAAAATAAATAAATAAAAGAGTGAAAAGGTTGGAAAAGAGAAAACCGGAAACCGCATCCTAAACAGGAAACAAGGGATGAGCCTCCTCACCCGCTCAACAGATGTGGGTGGAGGGTGAACGGGACGATCGTTTAGTCCATCCGATCCAATTGAAAAAAAATGGGAAAACGTTGTTGAATTGCTAAGTTTTAACTTAGTTAATGTCCAGGTAATGAAATTTCTAAGAAAACGAAATCAATCCTTCAATTAAGCATAAAAAGATTTAAAATCAAGCAAAAATTCGGCAAAACGACCAAAAATACAAAAAAAATGAATGGCTCACCCAGAACAGAATTCAACAGTAGTAAAGACATTTTAACTCCAAGCCGAAAACAAAGCTACTGAACTTTGAAAAAATATTTCTAACTTTTTCATCACAGAATGTGGAAATGGGAGGCCGGCCAATCGGCCAGCAGAGAAGAGGATAGCATGGCAAACTAAGACAACATTCACTGGGGTATAGAAGACGCACCATACGTCCCTCACTTGCGCAAAGTATTGTTTTCATTAGTCACTCGTCCGATGTTGTTTGTGTGGCAATCATATAATAGTTGGTGAATAGATATGCTATACATCTGCATTATCAAAGAATAGTTTTATTTTCATTAAAATTGGTTACTTTTATTTTTAAATATGCATGTAAAAATATAAAACAATGAAAGAAATGTTATTCCTCCTTAATTACCAAAAACTCGTTACTCCTGGATTCTTCTAAAAGCTCTAAACTATCATCTGCAGAGTCATCACTACTGTCAGCTTTTAAAATAAATAATCCTCACTACCATCTATGTAAATACTTACACCACACGTTTTGGAAGACTTTATAACAATTTTAGTATTAATAGTATTCCAAGATTTTAAAACCCATTCACACACTTGAGCTATTGATCGGTGTTTTATCCTTCCACACAATGTCATCTCGTGTCTTTTCTCTGCCGTCTATTTAGACCGTTCTTCACGCTTGTTATTCTTGAATGCTCTGCTGATGCTCACATATAGCGGTTGCAGCTGGGAAGTAAGATCACCAGGATTTAATCTAACGTTGTGCTCATTTCTCTTTTGGGCGTGCCTCTTCGTCCTACAGCACGAATGCTGGTGTCCCACAGGACTCTATCCTGGGCCCGACGCTCTTCCTTATTTTCATCAACGACCTCCCAGATGAGATCAGTTCCCAAGTAGGCATCTACGCAGACGTCACCACAATATACTCCCGCACCAGTAAGAAACTTGTCATGGCGGACAGACATAATCTCGCTGCTAACATTGAACGGGATCTACACTCTGTGGTGAACTGGGGTAAGAAGTGGCTTGTCAACTTCAATGCGTCTAAGACCAAGCTGTTGTCTGTCAACCATCACAGGCAGCCTCTCCTGCCTCCCATAAGCATGGACCAAGCGATTCTCCCTGAGAGCAACACACTACGGCCCCCTCGACCTTACTCTCTCCTCAGACCTCAAATGGAACCACTATATTGATTCCATAGCTAAATCTACTGCTAAGAGGGTTGGGTCACTATGCCGATCCAGGATGCTTTTTTCCGCCTGAATCCATCCTGCATATATACAAGTCAACCATCCGTCCGTGTCTGTAATGTGATAGGTACTGATCTGGCGGCTCGACTGCAGCCACTTCCCCACCGTCGAAATGTGGCCTCCCTTTGTCTGTTCTATAAATACTTTCATGGCTTCTGCTCGGACGAACTTAAGTCACTGGTGCCTCCTCAACAGGTGTTTACTCGTGCAACCAGACTGGCAGCTGGGTCTCACCCATTCACAGTTAGATCAACCAAATGCAGAGGACAATTCTACTCCTGCAGCTTCTTTTCCCGCACTTCCGGCCTGTGCAACTCGCTCCCATATTCTGGCTTTCCTGACGGCTACAACCTCCAGAAATTTCAATGCAATATCAATACTCATCTATTAACCACTGCACTCTAGCTCTCTCCCCACTCCCGTATATCCTTCCCTTTCTCTCCACCTATGTATCTGTCATCGCACCTGCATTCTCAGCTTTCTATTGCTCCTTTCTAATTAGTTTGTACTCCTCACTCTTTTCTAATTAATCTTTTTACAATTATGTAGCCCCCAGCTCATCAGTGGCATTTCTGCCTTGCACGAGGTGAAATGATTAAAAAAACGTTTTTATTGTAGTCTTTCCTGTGTGCGCTGAACTGATACCATACTAGCAATGTATATTTTCGTAGCAGACCATCTGGCCGATTGAACCAAACTTTTTTTTATGCACATTTTATCGCCCCCGACGGGATATCACTGCCGTCACACCTCCGACGAATACTGAGAATATTTTGGCCAGAGATGATCTCCACTGAAAACCTGTTGAAGAGATGCAAGCAAGAGAACACGGGTACCATCATTGCATAAGAAGGCGGTGGAAATGGATTGGGCATGTGCTCCGGAAAGATCCAATGTCAATCACAAGAACAGCACTGCACTGGACCTCAGATGGCAAAATAAAGAGAGGAAGACCAAGAACGACATGGGGAAAGACGGTGGGGAATTAGATAGGGTTCATTGACTAGTCTGGCCAAAGATAGGCAGAGGTGGTGAAGCTTTGTTGCTACCCTACACACCATGAATTTGGTTCCTTTCACATCTACCCTTCTATTAAAAGGTATTTGTGGTGCATTGGATATCGACTCGGAACTCAGGGAGCCGAGTTCGAATTTCAGCTGAATTCCTTGCATTCATTTACGCACAAATACCCTTGGGAAAGGTATTAATCCGTCTCTTCCTTCCAGTTATGGGTTAAATAACAGGACCGATTGAATCCTATAGCCTTGGTCGGCAACCAGTCTACCGCAGAAAGTAATGGCAACCTACTGCGAGATAATCTTCTGCCCAGTCAGTCATATATCTTTCGAGACATGATCGCTCAAGCGTGTATCACGTATGGCACTTAACTGACTGATGCCAAAGTTTAAATGAATTTTATCAATATTCCCGTTCTTCTTTCTAGCATTAATGATAAATAGATGGAAAGTATCTTCTGTTCATAGTCACCTGGCATATTTTTGAAAATATTTTAGTTCCTTTTCGCTTCATGTAACGAAAACACCAAGACATAGTCCCTTTGAAGTCTTATACTCTCAGGTTCTTTGCGAGTTTTCTTGCTTCCAAACTTATTATTTTCGTACGAACTGCAACCGCCAGGTTTCTGTGCTGCATTATCCTATACACAAGTCTCTACCTCTCTCTCACTCTCCCCCCCCCCCCATGGTGCTTGACGTAAATTGTGCTTTGCTTTGTTTCCAACTTGACCCGTTCATGGGTATGACGGTAAACTGCATCCGGCAGCAAGGCCTCTGATTGGGAGCTTGTGATGGGCATGAAACCACCTCTTCAGTGCTGTTGTTCCCAGGCCCACTCTGATCCGCAAGGGTAGCACGTGTTAGGGTCCCAGATATGGGCAAATAGTTAAGTCCCAAACTGGGGTCAAAATAGTATGAAAGTATAAAAATAGACTTTAATAGAAATATATAAATGAAAATAGACTTTTATAGAGAAATATATAGTTTTGAAAGAAAATTATTACCAACAATACATTTTTGAAGGAAAAAAACGACTGCCATAATACATTTTTGACGAAAAACATTATTACCAGCAATGCATTTTTGAAGGAAAAAAACGATTGACATAATACATTTTTGACGAAAAACATTATTACCAACAATACATTTTTGAAGGAAAATAACGATTGCCATAATACATTTTTGACGAAAAACATAATTACCAGCAATACATTTTTGAAGGAAAAAAAAGATTGCCATAATACATTTTTGACGAAAAACATTATTACCAACAATACATTTTTGAAGGAAAAAACGATTGCCATAATACATTTTTGACGAAAAACATTATTACCAACAATACATTTTTGAAGGAAAAAACGATTGCCATAATACATTTTTGACGAAAAACATTATTACCAACAATACATTTTTGAAGGAAAAAAAGGAATGCAATCATACATTTTTGACGAAAAACATTATTACCAACAATACATTTTTGAAGGAAAAAAACGATTGCCATAATACATTTTTGACGAAAAACATAATTACCAACAATACATTTTTGAAGGAAAAAAACGATTGCCATAATATATTTTTGACGAAAAACATAATTACCAACAATACATTTTTGAAGGAAAAAAACGATTGCCATAATACATTTTTGACGAAAAACATAATTACCAGCAATGCATTTTTGAAGGAAAAAAACGATTGCCATAATACATTTTTGACGAAAAACATTATTACCAACAATACATTTTTGAAGGAAAAAAACGATTGCCATAATACATTTTTGACGAAAAACATTATTACCAACAATACATTTTTGAAGGAAAAAAACGATTGCCATAATACATTTTTGACGAAAAACATAATTACCAACAATACATTTTTGAAGGAAAAAAACGATTGCCATAATACATTTTTGACGAAAAACATTATTACCAACAATACATTTTTGAAGGAAAAAAACGATTGCCATAATACATTTTTGACGAAAAACATAATTACCAACAATACATTTTTTAAGGAAAAAAACGATTGCCATAATACATTTTTGACGAAAAACATAATTACTAACAATACATTTTTGAAGGAAAAAAACGATTGCCATAATACATTTTTGACGAAAAACATTATTACCAGCAATGCATTTTTGAATACAACTCTAGAAGAAAAAAAAGGAAATTACAAAAATTTTACATCAAAATCTGACTAAATCAACCTACTCACTATAAGCAAACATTAAAAAATTACCTTAAAACCCCCACTTTTTTGCATTAAATAACCCACAGAGAATGATATACCGTAAAACTCAGTCAAACCCATACTTCACACAATCCTTCTTATTTCCTCCGAAGCCAAATCATTTTTTTCGGTAGGCGGTAGTCAAAAAGTGTCTTTCTGCTGCTCTGTTAACATGTTTATGGGCATATCGTATAATATGTAGTTTGTATGCTGGAGTATAAGTAAATAGTTTTGAAGAACCCAACATGGAAGATAATTTTTAGCGTATGACTGCCTGAGCCTAGCTCATATTTGGAAGACGCCCACGTATTTTTCAAGGTATTTTTAGGCAAAACAAGGCATTTTGTGGTGCTGTGTATATCGGCTCAGAACGAGAAATCATGGAGCCGAGTTTGAATTCTAATTGAATTCATTGGATTCACTTACGCGCAAATATTCTTGGAAAAGGTATTAATCCGCCTCTTTTCTCCAGTTATGGGTTAAATAACACGATAGGTTGGGTTCTATAACCTTGGCTGGCAACTAGTCTACTGCAGAAAGTAATGGCAACCTACACCGGGTTAATCTTCTGCCCAGTCATTCATGTTTCGAAAGAGACATGATCGCCCAAGCTTGACAGACTGAATGCATTTTGTTAGCCAGAATATGCGGTATTTGTTTGTTAGTGAATGCAACGAATTCGGTTGGAATTCGAACTCGCCTCTCCAGTTTATTTTTCTGAGCTGATGTCCATTAGATCACAACGCACATATTTGAGAGTGGGGGCGAAATACCAAAAAACAAACGCCAGTAACAAATCTACATCTTAAAACGTTGAAGATACATGTCTAGATTCAAATTGAAAATGTTACTTGTTTGTCGACTAATGCGTCTATATCGATACTTTGCTCAGCTTATTTAGCTTTTATCTGTAATTGTTTTTTTTTTTCAATATTGTATTTTATTAGCCAAAATACGGGGAACGTAGATTTTTTTTCTGTATGTCTTTTCAGATACCCACTATTAGTTTGATATACGGATTCATATCTTATATCTCTTATTAAAAAAGTCTATAGAAAATATTAGCGTAATTTTTTGTTGAAATATTTTCATTGACCACCGACAAGCATTTTATTTTCTATTTCTGAAAAAATACCTCGAGTTAAAAAAAAACACGATCAAAAAAATAAATAAATAAATGTAATAACAATGTTTATCAGCAAAATTAGAACGACACTTTTTTATGCAAGACAATGTTTTCGAAATAACTTTGGCATTAACTAATCATATTGACAATTTTCAGGCGATATTTATATTTGGATACTCTCTTCCCAAAACATTATATATATATAAAAAAATCAGAAATAGGGGTTGTTGTAAGAAATTTGTGTAGAAGAAAAAAGCCGAGGAGCCGTGAATGTTTTGTTTAAAGTGTAGATTTATTTTTGCTATTATTATAATTATTACTTGCTTTTTGTATGATTTATTAAGGGTCCATAATTGTATTTGTGTCGCTACACGTGTTTCGTGTCTGAAGTTGACTCTTATCAGGCGAATAAACTTGCGACTTCACATATCGAGATCCGCTTGCTTTTCTGATGGCCAAGGTATCGTGTATAAATAGGTACGTCAAGTGGTAATCAGGTCAGAAACTTCATTTGCTTTCGAGGGTGTTGGGTTTTTTTTCACACTCACACGTTAAGTTTCTCTTGACATCTTCGTTGGTTGTAAAACTTTTTTTCACTGACTTGCGAAATTCGATTTCGATTTCGCCTTTATACTTCAAAATTGTTTTCAGAACAAAATTACAATATTTTTTAGCAACTCAATCCAGTGAAGATAATCTCCGAAAGAGATTGAAAGTACTTGGGAACATTGAGAAATGACGTTACAGCTTATTTATATCTTTCAATTATAAAACGCGAAAGATTATCCGTGAGTACGAACGGATTTTATTAAAAATAAGCAGACAGAATATTTGCAATTTATTTAATCTGACATGTCTAAAAAATATTTAGACATTTTTTCTGCTTCAAATATAATGGTTGAAAAATTGCTTAGCGTTACTTAGAACGTAAATGTTATCCAAAGTGGAATTTTTTTATATGATGTAATGACATGGTCACACGCGTGTTAAGGCATGAAAAAACTGTTCTTCTTACAAACATTTTAGAACATTACTACAGTATTCATAGCTGATTCTATTAATTGACGACTTAAGTTTTTTAATGAACATTACATCGAGAAGCTGTAGTTTGCTTTTGTTGTTTTCTTGATGTAGGATAATTGTGTTATCGATCATTATATTTTTAAATTGTGAATGAAGATAGGAAGGTTGTTGTAGATGTCTAGAAATAGACGTTCATGACCATGACATTACAACATAAAAAATACGGTTTATATTTTTTATAAATATTTCTCATAAAACATTACAAGACTCCCCTCAAGAAACAACATAAAAAACCTAACACACACACACACACACACACACACACACACACACACACACACACACACACACACACATGAAATTCAAACGCGATAAAAACGCACACACGCACTAAATATCTGACTTTATACTAACATATATTCTATCTCAGATATTGAAAATTTTAAGATATTTTTAAATATAAATATGGCATAACTTCAAAAATTATATTTTCATCAATATATATATATATATATATATATATATATATAATAAGTAAATTAACCTAGTGAGCTAACAAACTTAGCAAGGTTTCACCTTCTCTGAAGATCCGTTTAGGTGAAAACTTGGTAGGTTTGTTAGCTCACTAGGGTAATTTACTTATTCTGCTCTGCTTACGTATTGAGTGCTTTTTTTTGTTAAATATTGCTCGTCTCGGATTTTTTTCTTTGGGATAAGTACTGGCTCGGTCCAAATCGCTTTGGCTGAGGTTCATGTGCTTTGCTTAGCCCTTTCTTTTTTGACAACCATTTTTTCTTCCGCGTAGATTCGAGTATAGTGATAAGTTTGCATTTAAAATTATGTATATATATATATATATATATATATATATTATATTTTCAACATTATATATATATATATATGTGTGTGTATGTGTGTGTGTATATATATATATATATATATATTATATTTTTATCATTATATATATATATATATATATACACACACACATACGCACACACACACACATATATATATATAATGTTGAAAATATAATTTTTAAAGTTATGCTATATTTAAATGTTAAAATTCTTAATATCAGAGATAGAATATATGTTAGCATAAAAGCAGATATATCAATGAGAACAACACTCACGGGCAACGGTCTGATGATTCAACTTAATCTTCAGCCTGAAAAATTGCGTTTAAGCATAAAACACACTGTCGCCTCTGAGTGTTAACCTTCGCGTCCACTTATATATATACGTGAGTGTCCATTGCTAAAGAATTAATGAATTTATTTTTCATCAAAAATTCAATCGCCCTTTATCAGATGGGATTCCAATCATATATCCTTAAAAAACATTAAATGTATTGTCAATAATTTGTTACGACGCTGCCATGTTTTATTATGCAAAGTGCAACATAACATTTTATTAATTTTTACTGCCCCGAAGAACAAAACAATCAACAGAGATTGATAAAGATGGACACCTATTGATAACCAGAGGGTACATGGTAAAATATTTTGTCAGTAATAATATTTCTATCCACTAAGACGAGGACAATAGTATGAAATAACAGAAGTATAGTGATGATTTTTGTGTCGTGTAAAAAGTGACAATTAGTTTTTCCTTTATTCTTAATTTGTTATCTATGCACCTCCATTCTCAATTTGTATCTAAAATTGTTCAACCCTTTAGTTGCACGTATAATAAAATGTTGCTTTAAGTGTTCAAATACACTTATAAAATTTTCGTTAATAGTAAGTAAAACGAGCTGGCAGTATTTTCACAACCCGTTCAGAGACATACATGAAAATAGGGTAATAGAGATATTCGATATGGAAAAATTTACATCGAAAATTAATTTTTGTCTGACAAATCAAGCTAGCGTAAATAATTTCTGTTTAAACGGTATCCTCCAAATGAGAGAAAGCCATTGGCTGCAAAAGATAGAATCAACCTTCCTACTGGTTTTACAGCCAAGACAAACCAGAGACCGATATAGAGATCAGATGGATTACACTAGGCAGCGCGAAAGTTTCTTTTTTTTTTTTAAGCCATGTAAAAGCTCGCATGCCAAAACAATATTAAAGCAAGTGCAACTTTTTAAAACCGAGAACCTGCCAGATCTGGATATATTTTCAATCAATCACATTCCTGTTCGCCGACAGCTTTGATCAATTACTGTCTAGTCAGGTGCCAAATATTGATCTGCCTCTTCAGCGATGGACAAACTGCAATAGAAATATCCCAGGCACGCAGTCAAAGAACATAAATGTCCATAGAGTATTATTATTATTATTATTATTATATGAAATTTTACAGAAATAGAAAAAACTCTTTTACTCAAGATCAAGTAGTAGCAAGTCTCTCACAAACATCTCTCACTATTCAAGTACTGATATTTGTATGGATTGAATTTATGTAGAGATTTTCCTCTTAATTAAGGCAATCTCCGTCTATCTGCCAAAAAGCACTGTCTGTATTTTTATATTGTAAAATAGTTTAGTTTCTTGGGATGGTATCTATACTTAAGTATTCGTTTTTTGTTTTTACTAATTTGTGTTTGAGTTTTGTTTAACAGCATTCTGCTCCGATGAACTTAGCTCACTGGTAACCCCTATATATGAATTTACTCGAGCCACAAGATTAGCAACTAGGTCCCACCCTTTTACTGTGAAACCAATAAATTGTAAACGCAAATTCTACTCCAACAGCTTCTTTTCTCGCACTTCCCGCCTGTGGAATTCCCTTCCATTTACTTGCTTCTCCGACAGCTACAATCTCCAAGAATTTAAATGTAAAGTCAATAGTCATCTTTTATCTCACTAACCTGCATACTCTCTCTCTCTCTCTTTCTCTCTCTCTCTCTCTCTCATGCTTCTTTCTCTGGCTACACCACTCTCATCAGTATTCTCATTCTTCTCTTACCCACTTCCTGACACCCCTTATAACCGGTCACTCTTTCTCATAACGTTCCTCCTATGTAACCCCCTGAAAAGCAGTGGCAGTAAAATGCCTTGCTTGGAGTGATATGATTATAAAGAAATATCAATCTCTGTGGTTTATTTAATGCCAAAAAATTGGGACCTAAAGGTTCCTTTTTTTTTAAACGTTCGGTTGTAGTGGAAAGGTTGATTTAGTGAGATTTTGATGAAAATTATTTTTCTATTTCAGAAAAACTGTAGCGGTTTTCTATTTTGTTATTGAAAAATATATTGTCGGTATTAATTTTTTTTCCTTCAAAAATTTATTATGTCAATATTTTTTTCTTCAAAAATGTGTTATGGTAACATATTTTTCCTTCAAAAAGGTATTGTTGATAATTTTTTTCTTTAAAAAATTTATATTTTTCTATAAAGGTTTTTTATGTATATATTTCTATAAAAGTAAAATGAGCTGGCAGCGTTTTCACAACCCATTTAGAGACATACATTAAACACAGGGAAATACAGAAAATGTATAGGAAATCCAGGTAATATTTTTTCTCAAACAATGCATATTTTTTTTTAAGTCTATTTTTATATATTCTTAGTGTTTTGACCTCAGGTGGGCGGTTTACTATTTGCCCATAACTGAATCCCTAACAGGTGCTACTACTCCTGGTCATGTTGGACCTTGGAAGAACAATAAATTAAGAGGTGGTCCCTTTCTTCTCACAACCTCCCAATCAGAGACCTTGCTGCCGGATGCAGTTTACCGCCATACACAGGACCTACTATTTTGTGATTAATTCTCTCGACTATATAATGTTAATAATAGCCGTTTCCTTATCAGGACACATTTTGCGTTTATTGCTAGAGCAGTGAGTATAAACGTTAATTAAAATTTTATAAAATCTTTTTTTTAAAACAATTTTTCAGAAAAATATGTTCTTCTAGTCCAGTAGCTGTTATCATTCTTTCTAGTATAGGGACTTTCATAACCTTCAGTTAAAAATTGTGTACAATGTCAACATCTTGATTATATAATTACTTTCTTTTCAAGTTACTTGTGATACACATTTTGTCTGTTGCAGCTGTTTAAAGTCATCAAGAGTTGCAGATTCTATTATCTAGTATAGCTCTTTATGTTTTGTTAGCGTTAAACGTTCACGTGATTAGAAAAGGATATCATTGGCCACAACTGGCTTAACTCGTTGAAAGATGTTTTTGACCTTTGGTCTGACAAAGCAGTTTTATGATCTCTACACGAAAGTTCTTATCTGAAATGCTATTTAAGAACATCACCCAGGTTTTCAGATTAATGATTTGGTTTTGTATCAATGTGCGATGAAGAGCGAAACTACCTATAGCACAGACTATTCGAATGTTCAATTAATTTTTCTCCTATACTAAATTCATGATAAATGATCGGGACACTGAGATATTAAATATTACTTTAGTATTTATTGTATTTGCCAGCAAGTTAAACGCACTCATTTGTGCATGGAAAATTTAGAAGAAATACTATAAAAAATCAAAATTTTAACCTTACCTTTATGAGACATTCTCAAGTAACCTTGAAGAATTTCTTCCAGTATTAACACAAATTATACTACAGATACATTTTCTTTAATATAAGTGTGTTATTGTTCAATTAAACTTTTGGAAATATAGAATTGCAGTCTAATTCATCATGTTTATATTAAAATTCGTTTTATTTGTTTTAAAATGAGCAAGACCTGCACATATTTCATAATAGCTACAAAATTTGCTGGTATCAGTGAACACTGGTATATATAATTAGTCGGTCAAGTTAAGTGCCATACCAGATACATGCTTGGGTGATCATGTCTCATTCGATCTAATAGGCAGAAGGGTTTTTTTTTTACAGTAGGTTGCCATTTTGTTCTGTTGTAGACTGTCACCAAGGCTATAGAACTCATTTTGTCCTGCTATTAGCTGAAGGGAGCAGAGATGGATTAATTCCTTTTCCAAAGTAAGTGAATGTAAAGAATTCAACTGGAACTTGAACTCGGCCCTCTGATTTTTCATTTCGAACAAATGCCCATTGCACCACAACGTTCATCCATTACTGGTACATATGGTAATAGACAAAAAGCATATATAGGATTCTTATTGGTAAATCAATTAACATACCCGAAGAAAAGCAATTTTTTAAAACCTGTATATCAACAAAAGCGCATAAAAAACATGCAGTAACATACAAATCGAACCAAATATTTCTTTAAAATCTGGCATTTAGACAAGCAATCAAATATTATGCGCTTCCATAATTGGTGAACTTTTCAAGGATAATTTTCTCGGTATCATATTTGTATACTTCGAATCTTCCTAGTTTCAAAGCTAAGCTCTATGGATACATCGATTCCAGGTGAATCCGACCTCTTTCGAGGCCTTCATGTCCGACTCATATTCGAGCCGCCGACCAGGGGTGATGTCATGGTTTCGGTGGCTATGGCGGGACCGCTACCCCTGGCGCCACCAGCAGAGTTTGCCACCAGGCAGGGTATGAAGATAAACTTGTTGATTGTCCCTCTTGTATATTCTCATAAAGAAGCAAACAAAACGATCGTTTCTCTTTGCAGTTTGTATCGGCAATGTTATTAACGGGCAATATTTTCTCGGTATCATATTTGTTTACTTCGAATATTCCTAGTTTCAAAGCTAAGCTCTATGGATACATTGATTCCAGGTGAACCCTACCTTTTTCGAGGCTTTCATGTCCGACTCATATTCGAGCCGCCGACCAGGAGTGATGTCACGGTTTCGGTGGCTATGGCGGGACCGCCACCCCTGGCGCCACCAGCAGAGTTTGCCACCGGGCAGGGTATGAAGATATACTTGTTGATTGTCCCTCTTGTATGCTCTCTTAAAGAAGCAAACAAAACGATCGTTTCTCTTTGCAGTTTGTATCAGCAATGTTATTAACGGGCAAAATTTTCTCGGTATCATATTTGTTTACTTCGAATATTCCTAGTTTCAAAGCTAAGCTCTATGGATACATTGATTCCAGGTGAACCCTACCTTTTTCGAGGCCTTTATGTCCGACTCATTTTCGAGCTGCCGACCAGTGGTGATGTCATGGTTTCGATGGCTATGGCGGGACCGCCACTCCTGGCGCCACCAGCAGAGTTTGCCACCAGGCAGGGTTTGAATATAAACTTGTCGACTGTCTCTCTTGTATATTTTCATAAAGAAGCAAAAAAGACGATCGTTTCTCTTTGCAGTTTGTATCGGCAATATTTTTAACGGGCCCCTGAAGGAAGAAGAAAAAAAACGTTATAGATGACCACACAAATATCTCATTTGCGCATATTAGATCATGATGTTTGCTTGAATTTTGCTTTTGAATTTTGTTTGCTTGTTGTTTTGATTTCGACCAAATCCAACTTGACGCGTTCTGTACCGTTGTTCGAATGCGGTGTAAAGCGCTTTTTAAACCACGACCAATGATGCCTATTTTTGAAAGGAAAGAAATAACTGAATGTCCCAGAAACCCATGACACCCAACCTCAATAGGCATCACGTAACACCTCCAACCATTGTCCACACATTCGGCACGAAGAGACTCGTATCGGTTTTTCTTTAGCTCGTGCGCCTCTACCCTGTCATCTTCCCAAGGGACTGTTAACTCTATTAGGAAGAGTCTTTTTTGAGTCTGACCACAATACGATGTCGGGACGCTTGTTTGTCTATGCGATGTGTTACTGTTGTATTTGACACAGGGTAATTTTTCGAGCATTTTGTAAATGTCCGCGACCATTTTTTTATAATGGATTCCACGTATATGCCCTCAATGCTTAATTCCAATTTCAAATCATAATTTCTGTTTTGAAAATGTTTATTTAAAGTTCTATTTCTTTGAACACTTGGTAGAGGCTATTGATTTTCTGTTCAAGATCATTCTTATCTCAACTATGTGTTTGTAAATGCTCTGGGCAGAGTCTAGAAAAAGATAAAATAGACTGAGGTTATTATTTCCACCGATGTCGTAATCCTGATGAGGTTTGAATAGTCTCTGTATTGGGCTTTCCGCCAGACATGTAATATTTTGTAAATTGATAACGTTCTTCCATGAGACAGGTGCATTTAATAGATTCGGAGTTAGGAATCTAATGCATATAATGATGAAATCTGTATTGATGCTGACATGTGTTACTCTGAAGCCGACATGACAGGTATACAATTTTTTATTATAGAACAAATGCAATTTCTTGATGTTGAATAATGACATAAATGCAACCATTAAGTTTCTTAACGAAACGAATACCAAACTGGATTGTTGGTTCATTTAGTCAGATAAGTGCCATACGTGATACACGCTTGGGCGATCATGTCTCGTAAGAGACATGACTGACTGGGCATAAGATTATCCAACAGTAGGTTGCCATTGCTTTTTGCGGTAGACTGGTTGCCAGACAAGATTATAGAACCCAATCTGTCCTGTTATTTAACCCATAGCTGGAAGGAAGAGACGGATTAATACCTTTCCCAAGGGTATTTGCGCGTAAGTAAATTCAATGAATTCAACTGGAATTCGAACTCGGTTCTCCGAGTTCTCGTTCCGAGCCGATATCCACTGGACCACAACGAAAATGATATGAGCATTGTTTAAAAATGTCTTTATTAAATTCATCATTATGGATGCAATGGAGATAACTCTTTATGCGTGGTTGTTTCGAGGACTAGCATTTAGTTTCCATAATGCATTAATGTGTAGTAAAGTTTACAATTTAGGGATAATTTCTGTTTTCATGTTGCTTTCATAAAACTGAGGAACTTGGAGAGAAAGTCAGCTATGTTCAAATGTCCAGCGTCAATATCAAGTTATTACTCCTTAAATTTTTAGGTTCCATATTGTCTATTTTTGGATGAAGAATTTTTAATGATTAGATCATTATTGATCTTCTTTTATCATATGCCATGCCCTTTCAGAACGTAGGCATTCATGGACTTCCACTTGGCTCTGTCCATTTGTCGGTCTCAATAATTTTCTCTTGAAATCTTTCCCAAACCCTGCTCCGCCATCCAATTGCTCAGGCCTACCAGCTATGTCTCGATCTGCTTTTCCCTGTCTCTATTTCCTTCTATGTGAGTATTAAATTCTCCTTCCTTATCACGTGTCCCAGGAACTTCATCTGTCTTTTCTTGATGTTAAGTGTGAGTTTTTTTCTTGTTTTTCTCCTCTCTAACACCTGATTGTTACTCACGTGATCAGGCCACGTGTTCTCCTATGCGTTTATTTTTTTCTGCGTTTATTTTTAGTTAGCTGTTGAAGTGAAATTCAATCACTTTTTTTTAATACCAGAATGTTTTTTGTATTAGTTTCGATTGTTTGATGCTTTTCTGTACATTTTAACACATTATTTTATGTTGCACGGCTTCATTAACTCCGTTTTAAAAACCGGAAATACTTGTTACGGGATTTAACTCAATCTTTTTTTTTATTTTTTACTTTTTAATAATTTTACGCCTATATTTTTAGCCTCTCTTTCTAGTATCATTTTTTTCAACTTTTCAAGAAAGAGTTTTCTCCCATTAAAGTTTATCCCTTTATGAGCATTGTTACATCCGTAATACACGGACGGAATGGAATGGATGAAAGAAAGAACAATATCAAACATGATTGTGTCTCTAAGAGACTTTTATATTAGTTCGATGTACACAAAACTATATGTAAACATAAACATATGTCCTAGGTGCCGAAAATTTCACACAGCAAGGAGAAACAAAAAGGAAGGTTCTTACATATAATATGAATTATTTTCTGTTTCTGAGGAAGGCCTCTGTAGGACTCTAGATTCAAATTGTTATGGATCCTTGTTGAGAAACCACACAAAATAATAAATAACAAAACAGATATAGAGATAGAAAATGTAAGTTATTTTGAACAAAAATATACAAACTGAAACACTGGTTTGTCACTTCATAAATACTAGGAATACTGTTAGTATAAATCAATACATACATCTTGTAGTGAAGAAGTATGTCCGAGTAATGAGTCTATATAGTTACTGATATAGGCAGGATTATATGTACACATCAGGCGAGTCCATTATTATGTGGAAAAAGGGGTGCTTCTCAACACAAATGAGCCTGATTCATCAACTATGTCCGAGATGAAGATATATTCCACGAAGGGGAAACAGTGAAACTTGGATTTTTGCAAACTGAAGACTGTGAGCCGGAGTTTCTCTCTATACATGGAAAAAATATATTCTTTAAAAACAAAGGGCACGATGGACTGCAGAAAACTGCAGTATTTGCTGGAGGAGGCATATTTAGACTCGCTACGGGCCACTTCACCTAGTTTCAAAAAACATTTGCTCGGTTTGTCTGATGTAAACAAAACTGAATGATTGGCCATTTTCGTAATTTCATACAGTGACTTTATACGCTAACAGGCCATCACATGGGACTTATCGCAACCACCTTATTTAACGGTATCTTTGTTTTTCAAATGTTTCTGTCATTGGCTTGAGTTCTTCAGTTAATGAAGATATGATAATATTATTTGATTCATCTACGTTTTACATACATCAATTAGACTAATGAATATTCACACACTTTTATTTTTAAGAACTTGAATGTTATACCTAGATGTTTTTCGCGTTTATGTGAGCAATTGTGTGCTATTTTGTCGTCTGGCGTATTCATTCGATTTAAAAGTAATCTACTATAAAATTACAAATTGTATACTCTAATATCTGATGCAAACTGTCTATGCCAAAAGTCAGAGACTGGGTTTCTAATATTTCTATACAATGAGACACGAGCAAAGACAAGCAGCCTTTTAGTTTTCAATGCCTTTGTAAATATTTATTGAGTAAAACTGGGCATATCCTGATGTGAAAAGTTTTCGACGAACACTTGAACCTGCATTTCATTCGAGAATGTTTTCCCTCATCAAAGCGTTTTGCAGAGATCAAAAAAGCCAATTATCGATTGGTGCAAGGCCATGTCAATAGGGCAATTGAAAAAGGTAGTAATCGTTTTGTGCAAGGTCAGGTGAATATGGTTAATCAAAAAAGAATGTAACAATTGGTTGATACAAGGTTAAGTGAATGTGGGCATCCGGAAAGTTATTAATCTGTTGGAGCAAAGTTAGGTAAAGACGGCCAATCGGAAAAGGTAATAATCGATTGGTGCAAGGTCAGGAGAAAATGGGCGATGGAAAAAGGCAGTAATCGTTTGGCGCAAGGTAAGGTAAATATGAGTGATCGAAGAAGGTAATAATCGATTGGCGCAAGGTCAGGTGAAAATGGGCGATGGAAATAGGTAATTATCGGTTAGCGCCAATTCAGATGAATATGGCGGTTGAGGTCAAACAGAATATGTTCCAGAATTTCTTTCTTGGGCTATTCTTGCTGCATACAACTTATCACGGTCCGTGTTTGGACTTATCTTCTAGCTGTTAAACGTATAAAAGTGCATTTAATGTTTCTTGCGTTTTAAGTATTCCTAATTATTAATAGCCTATATTCCTACAATATGCTGAACATTTTCTTTCTTTTATCAAACTGAGCTCTTTGCACTAGTTGTGGAGATTTTTCATTGTCGATCTGTTAACGGGACATTGTCATATACACCCGATTTTTCAATATCTGTTATCGTATTTTTAACATATAGGACATGCAAAAGAATGTATAAGACTATACATTCGTTTGTTAGGACTATATATTCGCCATTACAATTAGTTTCAAAAAATAGAAGTTACTTTTGGCACAAGCTTATAATTCAATGTTTAAATTTGAATTTTTCATTTTTTCGAGATTAGATTTAAATAGGTTTTTGTGTAATTATTTGAAAAACTTCATGTAAGTTTAGAATTCCAACTCAGTACAATAGGCTCCGAAAGTGTACTATCATGACCAAAGACTCATTTCAAAACGTAAGCAGAATATTAAGAGACATAATTCAGTACTGATCTGTAACGTGATATCTGTTCTACTGAATAGCAGCTAATGCTGAAAAATTTGCTCAAAGATGAGGAAGAAACTTGAAGTAACATAAATGTGATTGTACAGAAGGATGCGGAGGAGACTATGTGCTGAACATATGAGCAACAACGAGATTTTGGATAGAATGGAAACAACAAAGAAACTTATACTTGGTTCCAGGAAGAATCAGTTTAGACTTCTTGGAAAACCTGACACCAACACAACTGATTAAAGGAAAGGGGGACAGTGGGAAGAATTTTGTAACATAATTGATGATCTTAAAAAATGGATAGCAGAACAGGGTTTGGGGGGAAAAAGCAAAAAGACCAAACTTATTAAATTTCCAAAGGACAGGAAAATAATGAGGACATATGATCATCTACGACCTGAAGAAACACGGTTCATGAAAGAATATAAACTTGGAGCTTGTTCTTATTAAATTGAACTCATTGGGCTTCTAAACTAAGAGTCACTATGTTAGGGAGTCACCCTATTTACACACTCAATGGACTATTCCAAAGTATACAAATTATCCTGAGAACGGTAGTAATAATGTAATAACAAGCATCATTAAAACTAAGTTACTCCAATTACTATGCTTTAATATACACAATTAATTTTGGACTAGTTTCAACTATTGATTCCCGCTATATATATATATATATATATATATATATATATATATATATATATATAAAATATATTCCAAATTCTACATACTTTTTATAGCTATTTCAGCGAGAAAATTCTCGCTTTTTCAGCAACGTTCAAAACCAAAAAAGATTATTTCAAAATTATACAAAATGTCACATATTTTTAATCATTTCACATTTAAGGCAGGAGGAGAATGAATACAAATACGAATCAGCTACAGGGGGTGAAAGAGAATGAGCAAGGTAAGTATGTGAACACAGGAGTGAAGACAGTTGCAAAGGTAGAGAGAAGGAAAAAGAACAAGTTACACGGGGTGATGTAGAATGGTCTGGAGTTAAGTGGATAAGACATGGGAACTGACATTGCATTTAAATTCTTGGAGGTTATAGCCGTCAGAAAAGCAGGTATATATAAGAGAGTTCCACAGGCGGGAAACGCGAGAAAAGAAGCTGATGGAATAGAATTGTTGCCTGCATTTGGATGATCAAACAGCAAAAGGGTTAGAATTTGTTGCCCGTCTGGTTGTCCGAGTAAATTGTTGTTATGAGGGCACCAGTGACCTAGGTTCGTTAGAGCAGAGGCTATGAAAATATTCATAGAAAAGACAGAGGGAAGCCACATCCCGACGATGAAAAAGTGGCTGAAGTCGAAATGCCAGGTCGGGATCAATCCCATTACAGATTGTCCTCTGGAGCCTGTTGAGAACACTGGGATGAACTGCAGGCGCGCCTGACCAGATTTGACAACAGTATTCCATGCATGGTCAGATGGTTGATTTGTAAATGTATAAGATGGATTCAGGAGGAAAAGACTTCCTGGCTCGACACAGTGACCCAACCTTCCTAGCAGTGAATTTAGCTATTGATTCGATGTAATTATTCCACTTGAGTTCGGAAGATAGGGTAAAGCCGAAGAGGTGCAGTGTATTGTTTTCGAGGAGACTTGCTTAGTCCATGCTTATGGGTGGCAGATGTGATTGTTGACAGATAGGTGTTTTGTTTCAGAAGCGTTAAAATTTACGAGCCACTTCTTACCCAGTCCACCACTGAGTGGAGGCCCTTCTCATGATCAGCAGCGAGGTTATGTTTGTCCTTCTCGCCAGATTTCTTACTGATGCGGGAGTATACGGTGGTGTCGTCTGCGTGGATGCCTACTTGATCACGTCTCTATATCCATTCCCAGGGCGTTTACATATATAAAAACAAAATATATATATATTGGGTTGTCTGAAAAGTCAATGCAGATTTTTAAATGAAACTAAAACACAAACTAAAATTCTACCATTAAGTATTTACTCAACTGAACATGAATCACTTTGTTGGAGAATGTTTTTCCATTTTTCCTCTAACTTAAAGATACTGTCTTCCCAGGGTTTTGGTGTACTCTCGGCAAAGAACACATTAAGATGTTTTTAAGTCATCCAAGGAATAAAAACTTTGATAAATTTAGTGTTTCTGCCAATTCAGACATTATGTAATTCTGATTGTTCTCAGTCAATATTTTGATTCACTCGTTATCTCTATCGGGCAGGGTTCTGCCTATGCGCTACTTATCAATAACGTTACACTCTCCTTCTTTTCAGGACGTAGGCTATCGTGGCTTTCCACGTCTCCCTATCCCTGTTTCCACCATTTCCAAGACCTCATCATTGGCCACATGCTCAATCCATCCTTCCGTAGAACCACATTTCTGTTACTTCAAGTCTTGCCTTCATCTTTGACGATATTGTCCAGCATAAACTGACATATGAAAGAACTGACAACACATAACAATCCAGTACTCTCGTCTTTGTTTCTAGCGAAATTGACCTGCTTCTTAATACTCTTCTCAGCTCCTGGAATGCATCCTTGTGCTTTTGGATCTCAGGAATATAAATGTATAGAAAGTGCTGTGACCACAACGGGAGGGTTCAATTTATATATTGATTGTAATATGGAACTGATCCTCCACTTTATATCCAGTATGCTTCTGTAACACAACATTTCATTTACTTCGAGTCTTTCTTTCATCTTTGATGATATTGTCCTGCATTCACTGCCATATTGAAGAACTGACAACACATAGCAATCCAGTTACAATCACCAACCCTAAAATTATCGAATCACTTCCATAGACTTTTGACAGCTAAAGCACCTTCACTTTACACAGCACATATTTTGCTGTTGCTTGTAAAACATTTTGCCTTTATCATAATGAAAATGCATCACGTGTCTAAAATCGAACTTAAAATCTTTGATGTTCAGAGGAATGCAAAATTGAGACGAGTTAAGTCACTGTAAACTTACTTTCTCAAGAGATAGTTTGATATGTACTCTAATCAGAAATCTAAGCTATTTAAATATGTCGACAAATATGACGTGTTCCAAAATGAGCAACTAAAATCGGCTTTACTATCCGAGGAACCCTATATATATATATATATATCTATAATCTATACTGCATAATCTTCCTGTCTCTCAGTAGCCTGGTTAGCATTTGAAATGCGTTCTTAGCCATGCAATTGCGTCTTTGAATTTCAGTGTCGCACTGTCCATCTTCTGTGAGAATATTTCTCTAGTATCTAAATTTCATTACCTTTAGTTTCCCCGAACAAAAGGTGGCATCTTTCAGGTCTTTTTTTTTTTACTGATGATCATTCAGTTTTCTTGAGGTTTATGCTCAGTCTTCTCTTCTCTATTTCCCTTGCTGCCTTCTGTAGGAGGCCTTGTATTTTACTTTCCGTGTCTGCTATCAGTACCGAGTCATCAGCGTATCTTTTATTGTTAAGATTGTGGCCGCGAATGACGAATCTTGGTAAGAATTCTCTCACAGAATTGTTTCGTTGGACATGTTGAATCTATTCGTGGAGATAACGCATCCTTGTCTAATGACCCTTTCTATTTTTGTATATCTACTGAGCAAGCGGTTTACTGCCAATATAGGTTTTTATTTTGCCAATGACTTTCCTGAATATGCTATGTATGTTTAATAAGTTTTGTGGCATGAATCTACCATCAGCCCGTCTATTGAATACTGCTGCCACATCTGGTCGGGGGCCCCTGCTATTCTCCTCGGGGTTCTTGACAAAATACAACGGAGAATCTGTAATGTGATCTATACCACCGACTTGGCAGACCGCCTGCAGTCACTCTCTCAAGGCGTGACGTGGCTTCCCTTTGCCTCTTCTATAAATACTTTCACGGCTTCTGCTCCGATGAACTTAGATCACTGGTGCTCCCTAGGTACGAATTTGCACGAGATACTAGATTAGCAACTAGGTCCTACCCTTTTACAGTAAAACAGATAAAATATAAATGCAATTTCTACTCTAACAGCTTCTTTTCTCGCACTTCCCGTCTGTGAAATTCCCTTCCACATACTTGCTTCCCCGACAACTACAATCTCCGGGAGTTTAAATATAAGGTCAATAGACACCTCCTAAGACATATATATATTTCATTTTTCAATTTTTAAACGAGTTATTTTCGCTAACTTGGTTTCCTCCATAAGTGGTTTCTTCATTTTTAATAAGTTATTAAAAATCGCCTGAAGAAACCACTCATGCTGGAAACCAAGGCAACAAAATAACTCGTTTAAAAATGAAAAATATTTAAAAGTTCTACAATATAATTGTATAGAACACTTTTTAATACAAATGTGTACTGGTCTAACCCTATTAGGACCGAAAACTAAGTATTAAACAATATATATATATATATATATATATATATATATGTGTGTGTGTGTGTGTGTGTGTGTGCGTGTGTGTGTGTGTGTTACGAATAGTGAAGAAACTATTTCATATATTATTTAAATGTGAACACCTTTTGAAAATTCCAACCTTCTCAACGCTCATCATCATTAAGCAACTCTTGAAAACCAATCCCAATCTTCCACATACAGAACTTTGGCCAAAAAAGACTCGTAACGATAATAACATAAACATTACAGAAACGACCACGCGAACTAAATGTGGCAAAAGGCCGATTTTGAAAAATTTATACCAAGCATACATAGGGCGAGAAATCTTGCTTCATTAGTAACTATAATCTTCAAAAATTTAAAAGCAACGTCAATCACCATCTTCTGTCCAGTTGATGTCTGTCCCTTTTTTCCCTTTATTCAATTCTGCTCATTTTCAATCTTCTCGTTCACTTTTAATCCCTGTAACCGCTGGCGTTCTGGTGGCACTGTCGGCTTGTAAATAAAATCATCTTAAACAAGATAGCTCCTGCTAGCCAATTAGGTGTCCTTGACAAAATCCAACGGAGAAGCTATAAAGTAATAGATCCCAACTTGGCAGCTCAGATACAGTCACTTTCTCACCGGCGCAATGTGGCTTCCTTGTGTCTCTTCTACAAATACTTTCACGGCTTCTGCTCCGATCAATTTAGCTCACTGGTGCCTCCTCTATGTAAGCCACCCTTTTAATGTGAAATCAATAAATTGTAAACGCAAATTCTACTCCATCAGCTTCTTTTCTCGCAGTTATCGACTGTGGAATTCCCTTCCATTTACTTGCTTTCCCGACAGCTACAATCTCCAAGAATTTAAATGTAAAGTCAATAGTCATCTTTTATCTCACTAACCTGCATCCTCTCTCTCTCTCTTTCTCTCTCTCTCTCTCTCTCTCTCATGCTCCTTTCTCTGTCTACACCACTCTCATCAATATTCTCATCTTTCTCTTACTCACTTCCTGACACTCCCTATAACCGGTCACTTTTTTTCATAACTTTTCTCCGATGTAATCCCCTGCAAAACAGTGGCAGTAAAATGCTTTACTTGGGGCGATATGATTATAAAAAGAAAAAAAAAGATATTAAAATCAGTGCTATGTAATGGTCACAAAATTATAAAAAATAACATTAATTTCATATTTATCGTCAATATACTTCGTAATCTATTCTATCTCTTTATGAAACTGAAGCTATACAGAATCCAGAATAATATTCCAACTTCAACTAGTCTGCGTATTCTCAATCCGGTTACTCCGTGCGAATTTATTAATCTTCAGTTTTTTTTTCTCTCAGTTCCCATACTTAAAAGCCCTTTCAGATTTCTTACTTCCCTGATAACTACAATTTTAAAAATTTAAATGTAACGTCAATCGCCATTTTCTGTTTACTTGATGCCTGTTCCTGTTTTTTTCCACGTTATTCAGTCCTCCCCATTTTCAATCTTCTCATTAAAATTCACCCCCTGCAAACCCCCGCGTTTTACTGGCCCTGTCGCTTTGCTTAGGATGAAATTAGTTAAAAAAAAAAATTTTCAGGCTTGAAATTAAGTGTCAGTCGGTTAAGTGCCATACGTGAAATACGTTTGGGAGATCATGTCTCGAAAGAGACATGACTGACTGGGCAGAAGATTATCCAGCAGTAGGTTGCCATTGCTTTCTGCGGTAGACTGTTTGACAGCCAAGGCTATAGAACCCAATCTGTCCTGTTATTTAACCCATAACTGGAAGGAAGAGACGGACTAATACCTTTCCCAAGGGTATTTGTGCATAAGTGAATGCAATGAATTCAACTGGAATTCGTACTCGGCTCCCCGATTTCTCGTTCCGAGCCGATATTCACTGCACCACGACGCACATCTTGAAATTAAGTATACGTCGTTTTAAATATTCTGTATTTCGCATAACACTCATACTCTAAGCTAATCATTCCTACATTCGAGTCGAGGTATACCGTATTTCTGATTAAATATACTCATCGCCATAACATAAAATCTTTTGTCCTGTTTTATGATGCTCTTCTTTGAAAGCGAATCATTTATATCTTTCGGGCAGAGAAAGCATCTCACTCGACAGGAAAATCTGATTTCAATTACTTTTACACGGTCACCAAGTTTATGATCACTTGAAATCATACAAGTCACTTGCAGACTTAGTTTAACAGATGCGAAGATGTTGAATGAATTAATGAAATGCGTTCAAGCAAAAGCAGCCATGCTTGGGTCATAGCGGCCGTTGTTATTAACTAAATTCTACTAAAGTCCGACATAAAACAAAAAACATGCTGTAAAGGATAGGTTATAAGTGGTACTGCATAAATCGAACATTATTTCAAACGTTTAAATATGTTTACGGTTCAGAACGGCAGCTTAGTATAGAAAAAGCAATGATGAGCAAATATTCAATTCCTCTGGAATAAAGCATTAAAATTATTCAATGAGAATAATTTTCAAATCGCAAGAACACATTAACTAGCAAGGAAGTTTTAGATATTTAGACTATAAAGTTTTATTGTTAAATTGGTGTTTTTGAATAAATGACACACACTCGCTGGGACTAAGTTATTAGCCTCAAATGGAATGACTATATAGAATCCATAGCTAAATCAGCTGCTAAGAAAGTCGGTTCTCTGTCTAGGGCTAGGAAGTTTTCTTCCGCCTGAAGCCATCCTACACATATATAAATCTACCATCCGCCCGTACATTGAATACTGCTGCCATATCTGGTCGGGTGCTCCTGCTATTCTCCTCGGGCTTCTCGACAAGGTACAGCGGAGAGTCTGTAATGCGATCGATACCAACTTGGCAGACCGCCTGCATGTTCTCTCTCACCGGCGCGACGTGGCTTCCCTGTGTCTCTTCTATAAATACTTTCACGGCTTCTGCTCCAATGAACTTGGATCACTGCTGCCCACTAGATACGAATTTGCACGAGAAACTAGATTAGCAACTAGATCCCACCCTTTTACAGTGAAACCGATAAAATGCAACCGCAACTTCTACTCCAACAGTTTCTTTTCTCGCACTTCCCGACTGTGGATGTCCCTTCCACATGAGTGCTACAATCTCCAGGAGTTTAAACGTAAGGTCAATAGACCCCTCCTAACACACTAACTCGCTCCCATTTTTTCAAACACTCTTCCCATCTAACCTAATCTCATCCTCGGTATTCTTACCCATCTATCACCTTCCTTCTGACATTTCCTACATCTAACCACTCCTCCTCTCTACCTTCCCTTATGTAGCCGCATGCGCAATAGTGGCAGTGAAATGCCTTGCTTGGGGGTGAAATGATTAAAAAAAAGTCTAGGCACTTAAATAAAGTAATCAAAAATTCTGTTTGAGTCTGTTGAAACTTAAACGAGTTGTAAGAGGAATAACGAGGATCAAAATACATAAAGTTATAAATTGAGTTACAAGAATATAGAATACCGAGTATACCAAATAAGAAAAATTAATTGTTGCTTCGGCACACGGGGTACCAATTAGGGTCAGTCAAGACTCATACGAGTTATAACAGGAGTACCTAGGATCGAACTATACAAGTTATAACTAGATTTACGAGAATATAGGAACTCATACTGAGTATACCATATAAGAAAAATACTTGTTGCTTTGGCAAACAAGGTATCAGTGACAACAGAAATTTGAACAACACTGGTGTACTTTTTTCTTTTTCTCTGTAGAACGAAAAATCTCTCAAAAATGGTGAAAATATTGGCTTCTGTGGTACAAAATTAACAACAGCAACAGTAGCAGTTGTTATTGCCAAAAAAAAAAATAACAAAAGTTAATGGAAGTCATTTTGAAAGTAAAAAAAAACTTTGAACAGAATAAAAAAAACTTACACTCCAGGAAATATTAGACGAATGTCAGATAAACCTAAATCTGAGACGTTATGCCTCGGAACTTCCAGAAAAAGAATCTATATACATTCCAGGAAAAGAGAAGTACACAAAAAAAGAAAAAAATTAATTCTTGTTTCAGGTGTGGAAGGTTACATCCCAGCGACGGCTGCACTTTTAAGAATGTGAAATGTTATAAGTGTTGTAAAGTAAGGCAAATAAAAGTAAGGCAAATAAAAGTAAGGCAAATAAAATCACATTGTAAAACTAAACCAAGAAAAATTCTCACAGGAAAATAATTGGTACAGGCATTGGGATAGAAAAAAATTATCACCGAAAACAAAATAAATTTGGGAATGTTAAAATTTATAAAATGGATAAGAAAATGCTGCTAGACACTAGTAGAGATATCAAAATAATTAGTAAATCTACACGAAAGAGACGAAAAAGCCTATAATAAGAAGAAATTTTGCTGTTGTTGATCTGGATGATATATTAATTAAAAATGTCCCCAAGTAACAATATGTCGAACATGTGAAAACAATATTTTTTAATAGGAGAGTACAGGTTTTTACTACGCCTCCTTGGCCTTACACTCTCGGCGGACCTCAAATGGAATGACTATATTGAATCCATTGCCAAATCTACTGCTATGAAAGTCGGCTCCCTGTGCAGGGCCCGGAAATTTTTCCCACCTGAATCTATTCTGCACATATACAAATCTACCATCCGCCCGTGTATTGAATATTGCTGCCATATCTGGTCGGGTGCCCCTGCTGCTCTCCTTGGGCTTCTTGACAAAATACAAAGGAGGATCTGTAACGTGGTTGATACTGACTTGGCAGACCGGCTGCAGCCGCTCTCACACCGGCGTGATGTGGCTTCCCTGTGCCTCTTCTACAAGTACTTTCATGGCTTCTGCTCCGATGAACTTAGATTACTGGTGCCGCCTAAGCAAGAATTTACACGAGATACTAGATTAGCAACTAGGTCCCACCCTTTTACAGTTAAACAAATAAGATGTAACCGTAAATTCTACTCCATCAGCTTCTTTTCTCGCGCTTCCCGCCTGTGGAACTCCCTTCCACAAGTCTGCTTTCCCGACAGTTACAATCTCCAGGTGTTTAAATGTAGGGTCAATAGACACCTCCTATCACACTAACTCCCAACTATTCTCACAACACTCTCATCTACCCAACCCACATTCTCGGTATCCTTACCCGACTATCACCGACCCTCTGTCATTTCCTATATTTAATCAGCCTTTCTCCACTCTACGTAGCCCCCTGCACAGTAGTGGCAGTGACATGCCTTGCTCGGGGTGAAATGCTTATTAAAAAAAAAAAAAAAAAAGAGGTTCAAACTCAGCGAGGAAAGGTGCAAATTAGATTGTCTAAAAATAAGTAAATAGGATAAATCATTGACAAACATGGACATCAGTCAGATTGGTCGAAGGTAAGACTAATTAAGAATATTCTTGCCAAAACTAACGTAACTAGTTTACAAACATTTGGGGATCAGTAAAATACTATCAAATTTATGTACCTAATATTCAGAATTTGACAGCTCCACTGAACGATCTACTTAACATGGCGTATCGTGGAACAGTTCTAATAAGTATCAGGTATTCGAAGGAATAAATAAGATTAATATCAGACTTATAATTATTGCACTACGATACAGAAGCAAAAATCCTAGTGGTCTTAAATACTAGTGATTACGGTATAGGAACATTAATTTTACATAAGTACGATAACGGTAACATGAAAGCCTTTGTACATGCTTTACGTTCGCTACTACCATCAAAAACAAAAACTACAGCCAGATAGAAAGCGGTATTAACAAATATTTGCAATGAAAAAAAAATTACGAATTTATCCATGGAAGATCATTCTGGTTGCAAAGAGGCCACACGCCTCTATTATAAATTTATGTTTCGAAAAAGGATTTTTACGCATACAATGAATAGATTACCCCACTGGGGTACCATCTTATTAATTAACGATTTTAGGATCGACTACCAACCGTCTAAAAAATTACAACACGCAGATGAGTTATCAAGTTTGGTACAAAAAATACTGAACTGTTTGAGGGCCACATTAAAAGTGAAATTGAAATTTAAAATTCACTATGCAATGTAGTACGTGAAATACCAGTTAGATAATAAATAATAAAATCAAAAGCAGAACAAAACGTGTTTATTGCGGAAATAATCTCTCTCTCTCTCTCTATATATATATATATATATATATATATATATATATATATATAAGGCAATCTGTGAATCTGTGTGTGACTGTTTCCTATTAACGCCTGCACTTTTTAAGCTACGCCATTCAGAACTTCTACGGACACATATCTACAGGGAAGCCAAATCGACACATACTTTTTGAGTTGAAATTCACCAATTTTCCCTTTCGAACTTTTTGGTCAATGGAGCCTATTTTTTACATTTGCTTCGTAAAACATCTGAGATCTAAGATGGTTGCTAGATTACGTCACAGAAATAAAATCACACGTGTCAAACGCGACTAAAACAAAAATAAGCCTTATATTTAATTTTTATTCCACGTTTTAAAAATTCATTTGTTCAACAAACAAATGTGAGTATTTTTCCAGGTAATTTTGAAACAAAAGATATATTAAAAATAAAAGTGTTTAGTTTTCGAACAAAAACAAAATATGTAAACAAAAAAAGTGCAAATGTTTAATTTAATTATTTAAGTCTTTTTTCAACAATCTGTAATTCGTGTGGCATTAATGTAACTTTTTCCTCTAAAATTAAATGTCTATATTTTTAAATATTCTTAAACAATTTCTGAAATTCATTTAGTCAACAAAAAATGTAAATATTTTCCCCCGTAATTTTGATACAAAAACAAACGCAATATTGTTTACAATATCACACAAAACATCAACTCACGTTTACGCAAAACAAAAGAAAACAGATTTTTAATGGAATTTCTGAACAATTTTTAAACAATTTTTTATATAATTATTTTTTATAAAACATAGTTTTAAAGTTAGGCAGGACTACAAGCGCTCGGAAATCGCAATACGCTGCATTAATCATCTAATTAAAAAATGTTCTGAGTTGCACGGGCAACGCCGGGCTATGATGCTAGTAATAAAATAATCTACAAGAAAGTAAGAAAAAGCGATTTCCAAACTTGAACGCTTATGACGGAGTACTAATGTTTTCACGAATAGTAGCAATACTTATGTTATTAAAAAGGTGGAAATTAAACGAATTTTATAGTGAATATCGGCAGGTTGTGCTTTGAAAGCAAAGTCAATCCGAAAATTCAAGCTTGACCAAAGACAGGTACACCGTGTTCATGACTGCGCATGGTTTTGTATCTAATACCTGCATCATGGTTACAGTGAGTTTTTTTTTCTTTTAACATGAACTGTTTGCAAGGTAGGATATTCCAGAACCATAGTCTCAGACAACGGTACACAATTCACTGCTCACAAATACGAAAATTTTGTAAAATTTTCTCGATTGAACATGTTAATATTTTGCTGTATCTTACAGAGTCAAACATAAAAGTAGAACGGTTTGTGGGTATTTTCAAGAAATCTTCGAAAAAAGCATGTCACGGAAAGTGAACGAAGAAGCACAACAAAAATTCTTGAGAGAATACCGGATAACACCAAATCCCAAGAGACCGTCACGCATGTCTCTAGCAGAATTGATGTTCACATGAAAAATGAAATCGGTGTTTGACAAGTTGTTACCAAATCAAAAAGGAATGAGAACGGATAACAAGAAAGACACTGAATTTTTTGAGATTGACAAAGAAATGTTTTTCTGGGTGTATAAACATGGAAAAGAAATGTGGAAAGGCGGCATAATAATCTCACATATTGGAAAGATGAGATAGCAAGTAAATGGAAAAATGGGATCATAAAAGATAATATAATCAACTAAAGAAACGGTTTACCAAAGAAAGATCCGAAAGAATGGAAGAATCAATGAAAGTACAGCATGAAGTTTTTGATGTGCCTACAACCTAAGAATCCATTGAATACAAAAGTACCATTTCCAGAAAATAGCAACCAACTGAGAAAAAATGACCCTAAACATAAATAATACAACAAAAAGCACGTTGGCGAAATCGACTGAAAGAGGGGGAGGCGAATACTAATAAATAAAATAAAATATTTACTCAAAAAACAAATTTCAAAACTATGGATGCTGTGGAGTAAATAACCCCTCCTCCGGTGACACGAATGTAGACTAAGAAAAAGAATCGTAATAGCTATTTTTTTACTTATTTATTTATTTATTTTATTTATTTATTTTTATTTATTTATTTATTTTTTTGAACGTTCAGGTTATTTCTTACGGACGTAATGGAGAGTGCCTAGTCAAGAATTTATGTTATATTCGATAGAAGCCGAGTAATAACTTTTGGTTATGATTATTATCTAAAAGTTTGATTCATCAGAGAAATACCGATTCGTATATAAATAGTTATTTATTACTAGCAGTATAGTCCGGCGTTGCTTGGGTGTAATGAAAGCTTTAAAACTAATTCATGGTCCTGGAGCTCAGACTCAGCCTAAAGATTATTTGTGTGAAGTTTGGTGAGAATCGGATTAAAATTGTGGATTTGGATAAAGGACATACAGATAGATAAACAGATACGCACACAAACATCTTGCCTTTTAAATATATATTATCGATTTTCTGCACTATTGTAAGAACTGCAACATTGAAACTTCTGAATATCGTTTCTTAAGTTTTTGTCTATGAGTGTATCAAATTTGATAAAAATCGGACCACTCCTTCAATAACCAGATTTTATGTATTATCGATTTTCGATATTTATCGGTGTTAAAATAAGCGTCGACACAAAACCTAGCTAAGACCGCTAGCAGACGCTTATAGTACAACTGTGTAAATTTTCAAGAAAATCGATTCAGCTGTTTCGGAAGGTATAAGTAACGGATACACACACACACACAGATAAAGTTCCATTTATAAATAAGTTTAGATATATTCCTTTTGACTTTTTATTCTTTCATACAGTCGTCTTCTTCTAATACGAGGCATAAATCTCTACATCTACCCCTTTCTTTGTCTAGACGACAAATTCTATACAATTTTATATTTCTTAATCCTATCTCCTACCTATTTATTTCTTGACTTCCTGCGTATGGATATGTTTTTGCGCTCCTTCAGGTATGATAAAATTTTTGACAATATTTGAATTAATAAATTTTTGTTTTTGATCGTTGCCGAGGAAGCGTGAGTTTTCTCGCTGAAATAGATATACAACGGAAATAGATATACAACGGAATGTAAATTTCGGAATATATTGATATAATGTATATATGAGTGAAGCTATCATAACGATGTGGACATAAAGCTTCCAAGTCGGAATTAATCTGCTTAGTTAAGAGATAAACCTCTCTACATTAATCCGGTATATATATATTTCAAGACCAAAATAATCTCCTTAACAAACGAAGGGAAAGCAAAAGTATGAGTTGCCATAGAAATAAGTATAAATTACAATAAATATCCTACTCTCCCAATTAGTCCCAATAAAAATTTAATTTTTTAAGAAGTTCGTCAAGCAGTTACTTCCCCACATACCTCCCACTACCAAGGAAGTATTACTACTAACTCCTTCTCCCAGCCCAACCCAATGTAAACCAATACACCCCAACCTTTCTTTACCTAAGTTAATCTCTGGGTTTAGAATTTTTCCTCGTTCTCTGTTTATGAGGGGTCAAAGAATGCATGCCTTAAAATGACATGTTGAAAATGGCTATTTCCCGACTAAGTTTTATCTGAATTTACAGATAAATAAATAAATATATATAGAAAGAGATAGATTAATAAAATTCCCAAGAGTATTTGTGCATAAGTAAATGCAATCAAATGGAATTCGAACTCGGCTCTCCGATTTCTCAATCCGAGCCGATATCCATTAAACCACTTCGGTATTATTATTTAACTTAAAATAATCACTTGACAGTTATTCAGTGTCAAAATGGAGCAATAAAAAGCATCAAGCTTTATCATGTAACCCGTTCACTCTGTATGAATCAACTGTGTCCATGACGAACTGTTAGAATTCGGATAAAAAATCCCGTTGTAATGGCTGATTGAAATTCCACCCGTCTCTTCTGTTGAGGCAGCTTAATGTTTGAGAAATTACTTTGACACTTGTGATCCACAGCTGCATATGAACACTCCAAAACAATTTGCTGCGATGAAAATCTAAATAAAAATGAAAATCTTAAAGGAAAGAAAGAAGAACACATAGAGTGATATATATATATATATATATATATATATATATATATATATATATATATATATATATATAAATTTCAAATATGGCTATTTCAACTCACCCCGTATCGTCGGCGATCGTAATCATTATGATAAATTGTAATTATTTGTTTTAAAGGTTTAAAAACAACGGAAGTAGAGGTGGCAAAAAAATGAAAAATAAAAAAAAGGAAAGGAAGAAAGAAAAAAAGAAGGAAGAGGAAAGAGAGAAAAAGGAAGCAAAAGGATTTTTTTTAAATTTTTCTATGTGTAATATATATATATATATATATATATATATATATATATATATATATATATATTGGCTCTGTAAACAAATAATTTTAATTACATTGAAATCTTTGGCTGAGTCAATTTTATTATTTAATTTTAAATTATCAATTTAAATTATCAATATTAATAGAATCTCCGTTGGGATTTTACCATCAAGCCGCTTCCTTTTACATTTGTGTGTGTGTATATATATATATATATATATATATATATATATATATATATATATAGTGATTTGCAAAAAAACAATGTAGTATATAAATTCATATGTCCATTTAGAGAATGTATCTTTAACAACCTCAATAATATCTAGATTGGCCACACTACAAATTCGCTCTCACGGCGTCTGACGTTGCACTTAAATGAAAATTCAAATATATTCCGTCATTTAAAACAACACGGTTATCAACGCACACTTCTGAGAAAAACGCTTGTTGATAACACGTACATACTTAAACAAGAAAATAATAAACAGAAACTAAAAATCCTCGAAGCATTCTACATTAAACAATTTAAACCTGGTTTGAATAGAATCAATTTTCATATTTCCAATAACGTACTCAAATGCCTATAATCAGACCAGGGACCACAACACCACTATTTTGTCACTGTCTTCGGCCATCCGCCACGGTAGGGATGGACTTATATTTTCAATTCAATTCTCTTTAATGTTAATAACTTAAATGTTCTATGTTTACTGTGTGTTAATATTTACTCTTTGATAATGGCTTATGTTAGCCGAAAGCTTAGACCCGATAAAAAAATGTGATTTTTTGTTGTCTTTCTACGACATCACCATCAAGTTTATCAGAAAGTATGAACGGATCTTACAGAAAATTAATAGACAAAACTTGTCTATATTATTCAATGAAACCTGCATTAATATATATATATATATATATATAAAGTTCAAACAAAATCATCGAAGTTCTTATTTTATTTTAGTATTGAATTTATTGAAGACGTGAATGAATCCGCTACACCCTGCATTCTATGCTATTAAAATCTATCTTCAAAAACACACCTTAATGACAATTGATAGAGAATATATTACGTGAATTGTTGTTTGAGAAAACGAGCCTCTGTCATGTGACACTTGCACGGAGAGTACAAGCAAACATTTGATTACCTCTCTTGTCAGTTCAAAGACAAATCAACTGCTTAATTACACTTGTGATGCATCTTAATCAAAGATTATACATCTATAATATCTGACAATGCCACTAGAATGCAGTGGTTTACGGCGAGTGAAAGTGAAAAATTCTGAGAAGGAGGATTGAAAAAAGGACAAAAACGAACAGGTTTTCAGATGAAGGAAGATGATGACTGACGTTGAATTTAAATTTTTGAATAATTTAAATATCAGGGAAGCAAGTCTTCGGAAACGAGTTTTACAGATGGAAAATGCAAACAAAGAAATTGTCGCGGTAGATGTAACAGAAGAATTTAGCTAGTTCAACAGTTAAACGGTGAGACCTAGTCGCCAATCTAGTAGCACGCTTAAATTCATGTTGCTGGAACCGATGGAAACGTATGTAGTAAAAACAGAGAAAAGCTATATCACGTCGGTGAGAAAGTGAGTGATGTTTTGACATCTGGTCAGAATTGATTATATTAGAGTCCCTTGTTTGTATTTTATAAAGAATCTCTGAATGTACAGAAAGATCCCAAGACCAGATATATTGGCAGTATTCACTGAACTGACGAAGGGTAAATCTGACCTAAGCAATGAGGAATATGAAAAAAAAAGTACACATATTCAGAAACAAAAAGCAAAATTTTCTTTCAGCTCATAATGAAGAAAAAGTAATGAAAAATTGATCACTCACAGGACATATGAAGGGTAAATAAGACAGGGGATACAATGAGTTACTTACGTAACGAACTTAACAGATGGCCGATCGGGGGTTATGTTATGGGAAACACTCCTATTCCTCAGATAATGGACTCTCCCTTCTATAATAATAAGAGTTAACGGGAAGTTCATTAGAGTTCTTTAGACTTCTATTAGAAGTTAATAAAACTACTAGGCAGTTGATGTTAGTCGGCAGATAGCTGAAATACTAATGAGTCAGCTTTCAGTGGAAGATTACCAAGTTCCTAACATTTTGGGTACGTTAAGTTGATTTTGCAACCGACATAGCACCATTATAACCTTCAGTGCGAAAACTACCCCACAACAGATTGGGCCCAATATTAAAAAGTCAAAATTTGCCAAGAGCTACAAAGAATTGAAAGTAGTGGACATCCATGATTACCCCTTGCTTGAATTGACATGACACATAGAAGAAGAATGAAGTATCCCATGGTGTCTGACGTAAACAGATGCCACGCAGGATGATATTAGTCATTTATCAGAAAGCATGCATTCCAGAGTACAGACCATTGTGGATTTACAGTTTAATTCTATGTGGGGTCTCATTAATTTCGATATACCCCTTAATTTAGAATCTATATACGCCTTATCCCGACTCTGATCATTTTCTAATCACACTATACTGCATCATCTTGAGTAAACTGAAAAAAATAATCAATATGTTGCATATTTTATTTTCCGTCGGTAGATAGATAGATAGATAGATAGATAGATAGATAGATAGATAGATAGATAGACAGAGAATGAGATAGATAGATAGATAGATAGATAGATAGATAGATAGATAGATAGATAACGAGATTGAGATAGATAGATAGATAGATAGATAGATAGATAGATAGATAGCTAACAGAGAACAGATAGATAGATAGATAGATAGATAGATAGATAGATAGATAGATAGATAGATAGATAGATAATGTAGAGAATGAGATAGATAGATAGATAGATAGATAGATAGATAGATAGATAGATAATGTAGAGAATGAGATAGATAGATAGATAGATAGATAGATAGATAGATAGATAGATAGATAGATAGATAGAACGAGATTACCTGAGATAGATAGATAGATAGATAGATAGAGATAGAACGAGATTACCTGAGATAGATAGATAGATAGATAGATAGATAATGTAGAGAATGAGATAGATAGATAGATAGATAGATAGATAGATAGATAGATAGATAGATAGATAATGTAGAGAATGAGATAGATAGATAGATAGATAGATAGATAGATAGATAGATAGATAGAACGAGATTACCTGAGATAGATAGATAGATAGATAGATAGATAGATAGATAGATAGATAGATAGAACGAGATTGGACGGAGATAGATAGATAGATAGATAGATAGATAGATAGATAATGTATATATATAGATAGATAGATAGATAGATAGATAGATAGATAGATAGATAGATAGATAATGTAGAGAATGAGATAGATAGATAGATAGATAGATAGATAGATAGATAGATAGATACATAGATAGATAGATAGATAATGAATAGATAGATAGATAGATAGATAGATAGATAGATAGATAGATAGATAGATAGATAGATAGATAGATAGATAGAACGAGATTACCTGAGATAGATAGATAGATAGATAGATAGATAGATAGATAGATAGATAGAGAACGAGATTACCTGAGATAGATAGATAGATAGATAGATAGATAGATAGATAGATAGATAATGTAGAGAATGAGATAGATAGATAGATAGATAGATAGATAGATAGATAGACAGACAGATAGATAGATAGATAGATAGATAGATGATGATTAGTCAATTCGTACTCGCCCGACAATGATTTCCCAAAGTGTATTGAAAAACTACTTTAGCAAAAAAATATTCACGTTCCTCGAAATGTTTAATTAATCCTTACCCCTGTCAAGTTACTCGTCGTTTCCCTTGTCTCACCAATGTTATTACGCATCTCTCAAATTCAATTTGTATTTAAATAAAATATGAAAAGATTAGGATGGATGGATATGTTATGTTATGTTATGTTATGTTATGTTATGTTATGTTATGTTATGTTATGTTATGTTATGTTATGTTATGTTATGTT
>JBBBDQ010000121.1:2150000-2160515 GCA_037127315.1 Ascarosepion bandense | reverse complement strand
TATATATTATTATTATTATTATTATTATTATTATTGTTAATATCATTATTAACAAGAAAGACCATAGCATCTTTTAAGTATTAACTAATATTTTTCTATCCTTTTTAGAACCATGAAATTTTTTTTACTCGTGCAACCAGAATGGCAACTGGGTCCCACCCATTCACAGTTAGGTTAGCCAAATGCAGACGACAATTCTACTCCTGCAGCTTCTTCTCTTGCACTTCACGCCTGTGGAACTCGCTCCCATATTCTTGCTTTCCTGACGACTACAACCTCCAGAAATTTAAATACAATGTCAATACTCATCTACTAACCACTTGACTCTAGCCCTTCCCCCACTCCTTATATCCTTCCCTTTCTCTCCCCCTTTGCAACTGTCATTACACCTGCATTTTCATCTTTCTATTGCTTCTTTCTAATTTGTATGTAATCCTCTTCTCCCTCCTCTAATTAATTTTCTTTCAGTTATGTAGCCTCCCTCCCACATCAGTGGCATTTACGCCTTACCCGGGGTGAAATGATTAAAAAAAAAAAAATTATTTATTTATTTATTGCGTTAGCAGATGACTATGAATTTGTATAGGGTCGTTCACATAGTCCGTACCTAGGCACGCACGTAGGGGTCGGAGGGTAAAAAAAACAAAAATAAAAAACGTATGTTTGCGTACGAAAGATGGTGGGGTTCGAGGTTAAGTACGTAAGCATAGAAAAAAAATTGTTGATCGCTTATCAACAATTTTTTTTTCTAGTAAAAGTAAATATTCACTTTAAGAAGAAAAGAACGTTCTCGTTTCATACTACGTAAAGTTATTTGGTTGTCGATGCTGTTCTAAATACTTGTTTTGAAATGAACCAAAACAAATCTGAGAAACAACGTTCGCATCACTGTGTTAACCCTCCCTCCACCCCCTAAAAAAAAGTAAACGTGTCGTAGAATTCGAAAGGACATTTTACTGCGAAATTAGCAGACATCGCGTTCAGGTATCAAATAATGAGTATTAAGTTTCCAAAAGACAATGAACTGAAACTGTTTTTCACCTCAGTGTTTTTTATGGTTTATTTCACAAGTGTTGGTTGAAGAAAGGGGACGATTATTTTAAATGGATAAACGCGTTCAGTACGAACATTTTTTTGAAAGCCTACATTGACGCCTATAGTGGTTTGCTTATCTATTGTTATCCCGTTGTAGTGGGAGTCCGTTCAAGAGAACGGTAGTTGTATATTGTTGCAGGTTAACGGAATTTTGCCTTGTGGCTTCTACGCTTGCCTCTTTCTTTGTCCCCTGTCTCAAAACTACTTACTAAAACTACTAAGGAGCGACTACATCAAAGTCATTCCTCATTTACACGCTCCCCACATTCCTAAGCCTTAAATCTCTTTCAGCATTTTAATTGCCATGAACATTTTAACCTCCGTTGTACCTATACTTCAAGTTATTACTTTAATTATAAAAACATTAATTGATATGCGTATATATAAAATGTTATTTTTCAACTCAAATTGCTTTGTTTGATTTTATAATCATTTTATAACTTATAGAGATAGCCCACAACTATTTGCTTCTTTAAATTCAAAAATTAATTCCAACTCATTTTATTTTCCTGTAGATGAAATTCTTTTTTTGACTCCTGCCGGTATAAAATCTTTTGTCATTTGAATTTTGTTGAAATAAATATTTTGTTGAAATAAATATTTTGTTGCTGAGTTCTCGTGGAAATGGCTATTCAACGAATTTAAACATCGAAATTTAGTTTTATTTTATATTTGGATCTGTAATTAGAATATACTATTTGCATTGACTCCACCATCTTGATCAATTTAAATATTAATGAAATTAATATTAATTAGGATTGGGTTTTTGGGATTTACCTACCTGATTATCCTGTTGGATTAAAACCGTAAATATATATATATATATATATATATATATGAACTCGATACGTAAATCCAGAAATTTATTCGCCTGAAAAGAGTCAGTTTTGGACTCGAAACACGTGTAGCGTCACAAATACCATTATGGACACTTAATGTATCATAAAATGTATAATAACAAAAACAATAAAAATACACATTAAAGAAAACGTTCACGGCTTCTCACACTTTTTATTCTATACCAATTTCTCTCGTTGGAACAACCCGATTTCTTTATCCAATATATATATATATATATATATATATATATATATATATATATATATATATATATATAACGGTCTTTATTAAAATAGAAAAGATTATTAATATTATTAGTAGTAGTTGTAATAATCGTAGTATTAGCAGTAGTATTCTGGTCGATATCATTACCTAATATCAAGGTTGGACAAGGAGTAAATAAATACATTGATTTCAAAAATCAATGATATTGAGTGATACATAACACATAACATAGCATAATGATTTTTGTTTGTTGGTTTGTTTGTTTGTTTTTTATCTTTCTTACATATGCAATGCCCTTCTGAATCGATGAAAAATTCTACACTGCAATTGTATCTTGTTGTCATTTACAGGATGCTACCAATTCTCTTCTTAATGTGCTTGTCTTTACCTTTCTTAGCCTAACCAATGTTCAATTTATAATAGGAATAAAGACAGTGTCAGTTTCAAAATCCTTTGCTTTTATTATATTTTTTCCCTGACTAATCTAGTTCCCCGGTTCTGTGTAACATGTCCGCACTGGAATTGGACTGTCATGGAGCTCCAAAAATATTATGTTCCCTATAACACTTAATTAAGTTTTTTTTTTACTTTTACTATCTCTCCTAATTCTTGGTCTGCCAACCATTTTCACAATCTAATTCTGTCGGTTATTCGTTCCTTTTCTCTGTCTTGGGTGTGACAAATATTACAAGCCCTCTTATCTGATTATGCGGCCTATAAATTTTAGATATCTCTTTCTGATTTTAAGATTAAATGTCCTTTTGGTTTCCATGGTATCCTCAGCCACCTTCTGTAGCACCACCACAAGTTTGTTCCCTGTTATCTATTGCGTTGATTACCATGAATTCAATTTTCTTGTAGTCTTGTTATGTCGCCAAGTATAAATGAATAACTCAACAAAAGAATCAGAATATAAGTTGTATTCCGCGGAAAGACGGTTAGTATGTACAGAAGTGATTAGTAATATTTACAATAGAAAGATACAAGAGTCCAATCCGTCGTAAGACGTGTGTATACGTGATTACTTCCGGTACGCCGCCGGAAGTGTGACTAACTCTTCACAGACTCGCACCGACTCTTCAGTAACTCATTAGAGACTCTCAAGTGACTCTCTACGACTCATTATTTAGCTGTCCCTCCCAGTAAGGGCAACATATGACACATGGTCAGTTTATATCTGGGCTTTCCGGGCTATATGGCCCGGCCAAAAAATGTCTGTCTATTTTTGCCCAGTCGTGCCTCTACCCTTCGGCGGAACCACGACTGGGTTATTGCTCTCTGCTCGGAAGCAGAGAGCGCCCCCTACCCGAAGTCAGAGGGCCGACAGTGTCATAGAGTCGTCAGTCCAGTGACGCTCTACGACTCTCTTGTAGAGAATCCACCATTGCTATATATAGCAATGGGAACAGTCCATTTGTAGTCAAATAGGAACGGCGCCATAAGTCTATATGTAGTTCTTCCTTTCCACTTTCTGTAACTACTTCCTCTAAGAGGTTTTATAGTTTACTTGCCATGTCTGCTATCAGCACTGTATCATCTGCGTATCTTATATTGTTCAGACTGCGGTCACCAATGACGAATCCTGGTAGGACTTCTAGCGCTATCAGAATTGTCCAACTGTATAGGTTGAATGGATCTGGTGAGAAGACACATACTTGTCTTACACCCGTTTCTATCCTTGTATATCTACTGAACTCGTTTCCTGTCTGTATGCAGTCTGTTTGTTGCCATTACAGGTTCTTGATTAGTGTCTCTATTAAGCCACTCTTAGAAAATTACTATTTTGAGACGCGTGATTATATAACTTATAACCACAAGAGAATTTACCTTTCGCGTATTTTGTCAACTTCCAAAGTTTTCTGCACGTCTCGGGCTCATGATATCCCAACAGGCTTATAGCATTCTTCTGCCTTGGCGATATTTCTTCATTTTATTCAGTTTGACATTAACTTTTTTTTGTTTCTTTTTGTTTCATTACTTATTCTTCTTTTATTTATTTAATTATTTATTTATTTATTCGTTCTTTCAAGCGCCAATCGCAACCCACATACGAGCCAACTAAAAGACTGATTTGCTTCAGTTATCCTTTGTATCTTTTCATTATTTATTTTTTTCTAATATGTTTGTCATCAACCTTGTGGTATTGACCAACTACTTTATGATACCCTGAAGAAAAACCTTAAAGAAAGAAAACAAGAACATAACGTATGATACACTGGAAGAGAAAGGTGAAACAGCACGCACTATTATCATGATTTTCTGTTCTTATTCTTTCTTTCTTTTTAAAACCCAACATCATGGAAAGTTATATAATGTCTGAAAAGTTTGTGTTTTACTCTTAGAAGAACACACGCAACAAGAAATTTTCTATAATATTCAAAAATTATTTTTTATGTTCTTCGAAGAACACGCATTAGAATGTTCTATAATGTTCAAAAATTGCCTTTTTTAAGAACACACACATCAATAATTTTTTTGCTCTTCACAAGTTCGTTTTTCTGTCTTTTTCTTCTCCCTTCGAAATTTACCACACCCACAGACGCTTCGATGCAAGACCACACTCGTAGACGTTAACCGCATCTTTAATGTCAAATTGACATTGTTAAATTGACCTTTGCATATACCATGAGCACTTTCTCTCGAGTTTAACATTACATATAGAATTTCCTAAATTTCAATCATACTATGACTGAAAACAGAAATCTATCATTATTTGCAGGGCATATCATTTTTATTCTGCCTGAAGAAGCGACAATGAAACGAGAGAGAAAAAAAACAAAGAAAACCTACAAAAAGGTATGATCGTATCAGTGATGCTAGCATACGTCTCGATCAGATAATTAGTTCGCAACACTTTTAATTCAAAGCTTCTAATTAACTTGGTTTAAAAATGGACACGTTTTACTCTAAATATCACATTTAAACGTTTTCCCAACGGACTGCAACTACTACCCACAATGTCAAAAATAAGCTAAACCAATCCCCTTTCTCTTTCTTCGTTTTTTCTAACATCTTAATCCACAACAAATCTGTCAGTGTATGTCTAACTTTCTTTTCTTTCTGTGGTCCTTATAAAACCACCAATTAACCTCAAAGAACGTAACTATCATACTTTTCTTATGTCTTTTCGTACAAAGCAGCGATAGGAGATAATTCCAATGATGGCTTTCACCTGCCTAAAATCGGTTGCGGCAAAAACCGAATTTAACAACTGGAAGATTTCGATAAATATCCTTCTGATCACGACATTATTATTATTTTATTATCTTCTGAAATTTCTACTTTTTATTATCTACTGAAATTTCTACTCTGATTATTTCTTCATCTACTCCCTCACGACTCTGTTTCTTTTTTTTTTCAATTCTAATTCTTTTACCAATTTTAATTCTAATTCCTGCATGCCCTTACTATTCTCCTTAATGCGTCCGAAAGAGCCGCACCCACTATCTCCATGGTCAGACGATGCACATAGTTGCAAAATGTATGCTGTTTCATTATTCTTCATTTTTGACTGAACTTGCTTTTTACCATAAAAATCTTTATCATTTAAAAATTCTGCAAACGAGCACCTTAGATAATGTGTTGGCCGAAAGGGTACTAAGGTCTTATGTACATTACGATGTCAATATATATATATATATATATATATATATATATATATATATATATATATATATATATATATATATATATATGTATGTATATTGAATTGAATTCAAATACAGTCTTCTAAAGAGAAACAGAGCAACTAATCTCTCTTCAAAATTTGCTGAAATAAAACTGCTATTCACTTCCGTTCTTTATTGAATGGCGATTTTGACCGATCAGAATAAACAATAATCCAAATCATGACATTATGTGTTCTATGAGCTTCTGGAATCATTCTTGGAGAAGTACTATCAGCGCGCAACAATGACACTTTATTCGCTTCAAGCTGCATCTCCTCCAACATTTTACCCACTCTACCAAGACGTTTTTGCTTGGAGTCGCTTCTGAGGATTTGTTGTCGTTGAATCCTGTATGATTTCATCCCTAAACCACTTTCAAATTCCTCCTCAGTGACATATTCGAAATATGCAGATCTTTTGCCAACTTTCTTGACGATTTCTCTTCACCCCTTTCTAGGCTGCTTCACTCATAGTATGAACTGAATAGTTTCCCTTTGGAATTTGATTTGCTGAAGTTTTTTTTTCTTCGAACGTTCAACTGTTTTATCACCTTAAAATTCTCCATACCCACCATTTTCACTCCGACAAATTGATCGCATTTTGTTTGTTCCGCCATATTTTTATTAATCTGTGAACTATACAAAAAGATTTGCTAAAAAGCCTGACGTATAAATTGAAACAGTTACGAATGGTTATGTTTTACGTTATGTTTAAATAAGGTAAAATTTTTATGTTTAAATAATCGGGATATTTTGATGTTTAAATAATGGGGAAATTCTATGTTTAAATAATGGAAAAATTATTTTTAAATAATAGCAAAATTTTATTTTTTAAATCATAGAGAAATTTTATTTTTAAGGTAAAATTTTATTTTTATAGGTAAATATTTACACCCTAACCCGTTTGAAAACACGATATTCTTCTCCATATGGACACATAGCACACGAACGGATGTACTTCCAAACATACACATGTGTACACGCACACTCACGCACACGTACACACGTACACATACACACCCACTGGTACACACACGCTTACGTGTACACACGCAGAAGCACACACGCACATATGCAAAGAAGAAGAAATCACCCTAACATTAATAAAATGCGCATTAATTATTTTGGCATAATATAAAAAAATTAAAATGGATGACAAAATCGTCAGTCAATAACTCTAATCAGTCAAGTAATTAATGCCATGTTTCCATTATATATATATATATATATATATATATATATATATATATATAAAGAGGGTTGGCTTCAACCTTCCCTAAAGATCCGTTTAGGTGAAGCCTTGGTATGTTTGTTAGCTCACTAAGTGAATTTACTTATTCTACTCTGGTTACGTATTGAGCGCTTTTTGTTATTGATTACTCGTCTCGGGTTTTTGCTTTAGGCTACGTACTGGCTCGGTCCAAATCGCTTTGGCTGATGTTTCTGGGCTTAGGTCTTTCTTTTTTACAACCATTTTCTCCTTCCGCATATATACGCGGAGGGTTTTTCGAAACCAGTATATTGATAAACTTGCGTATATATATATATATATATAGTGAGAGAGAGAGAGAGAGAGAGATTAAATTATTTGAAAAAGCATAAAAACGAGAAACTGTTTCTCAATCTAGAGACAAGCAAGATCTTTTTTTTTCCTTCTTCGCTTCTTCTTTAGTGAGCACACCGTGTACTTTATCGCACATTTAAGCAAACGTAGCAGTTTATCGATTTCTTGATTCCTATCTCACCCTCCTCCAGTCTCCATTTTACATAACAGTTCCTCACTCGCTTATCGGTTGGGAATTGCATATTAAAATCACAGCTCCACGGTAATTAGCGGAAAACCAAGTGCTAAGCATGTTATCTTTTTTTATTATTTATTATGATATTTTTGAAGAAGATATATTCTGTTTCTTGTTTTCCTTTTCGTTACTGTTTAGCAATGCGATTGAATTTTGGGTTTCAATTCTATTTGCGATTAAACCTTTTGTTATTTATTTCAATTCCTCAATTCCTGCAACTTGAAGTATTTTAATTTTATTTTTAACTTTTATTACTTCGTTACAAATTATTACGGCTTTTATTATTTTGTATCATCGATGTTATTATTAATTTGAGTTTTTTTTTTCTTTTTATATCCTTGTCCATGAGGATCACCGAAAGAACGTTGGTTTGTGTTTGATATACATGTGTGTATGTGTGTGAATCCAAATCTTTCTTTAAGCAAGTGAGTAATAAAATTGGCAACTAATCAGGGAGAAGGAAAACACAGAATTCAAAATCATTTTCAAGTGATGCTAACAAAGCCACCTCGTAAAAGCTTTATTTTAACGGTAATTTCGAGTTGTATACCACAAGATAACCTCCAAGAATTATATAATATTTTTTAAATCTATTTAAACTTATTTATAAATGGAACTTTGTCTCTGTATGTGTATGTGTATGTGTGTGTTTGTGTCCGTTACCTATAGACTCCGAAACGGCTAAACCGATTTTCTTGAAAATTTGCACAGTTGTACTATAAGCGTCTGCGAGTGTTCTTAGCTAGGTTTTGTGTCGAGGTACCCCCGATAAATATCGAAAATCGAGTTATAAAAGGAGTGGTCCGATTTTAATCAAATTTGATACACTCATAGACAAAGAGATAAGAAACGATATTCAGAAGTTTCAAGGTTGCAGTTCTTACAAATGTGCAGAAAATCGATAATATATATATATAAAATGCAAGATGTTTGTGTGTGTGTCTGTTTATCTGCCTGTATGACTGTATTTTTTCAGCCCTTTTATTTTAGATTTTGCTTCGAGTTTGGCTCTAAGTAGGTATCATTGTAGTTCTTAGCCTCAGCCATGATACCATTTACTCAGAGGACTTATTTAGCTTTCAAAATTCAGTTTACGACGAAAAAAAACTTATTTGATATCGATACCAGGAAATCAAATTTTGACTTACATCCATTCATTTTTCATTCAGTCTACGGTTTCGCTTTAAATGGAAACAACTATTGCTTTTTAGTCTTTCGTACGAACGTCCAAAGAGTCTGAGCTTCAGGACCATGGATTAGTTTTAAAGCTTTTATTACACCCAAGCAACGTCTGGCTATACTCCTAATATGCTATATTTATGGGTGATAGTGCCTAATATCATGACTACTGTATAAGTAAATATAAAAGTGGACATTTAAGTCAACACCCAGCAGCGAGTCCGTTTCCTTTCTCAAATACAACCGACAGGCTATATGCATTGTATATTTGAGTACCCCGAGATGGTGTAAGGTTTAGCAAGCTAGTCTCGCTAAAATAATTAGAATTGATTAGTGAGTTCGATCCTCATTATCTGTCCCTTACTTTCGACCTTGTGCCACACCTAAGCTAGGCTTAGAAAATTATCATATGCGTTGTGTTCTTGCTCGACTGTACAGGTCAGGGATGCATGTTTGGTAGTCTATTGTACTGTTCTAACGGTTATTTTGGTGGGTGGTAACGGTTATTTTTTTATTAGCCTAGAGGCTGTTGAGTTGTAATAGTTGTAGATCCGTGTGCAGTTTTTGGCTATTTGTAGTGTTGTTTATTAACATTTTTATTGAGTATTTTATTGTTGGTTGTTATTATTACGTTTGTATTTGTGTTTATGTGGCCATGCATTGTTTGTTAATTTGTTTATTAATTCAGTCAGTTAGGTGCCATACGTCATACGTACTTGGGGGATCATGTCTCCCAAGCGATGTGACTGACTGGGCAAAAGAGTTCCCCTAAGTAGATTACCATTGTAATATAACAATCTGGGCCCACCCGAGGAAGCTGATGCAAGCGGGGGCGTTTCCGGTCGTTGAAAGGAACGGATGCTTGTTTGACCTTATTTCCGGCAGTAGCGGAAATGGCTACAAGAGGCAAACAGAACAGGTGTCTCTGAGAATTACGTGTGCGTGCGTGGGCGAGACAAAAAATCGGAAGAAAAAGTCCCGGTTTGGAGATTATAAAAAGACCTCGGCGCACGGATTCACCAGCAGACAGACCAGACAGTCCAGACAGACCAGAGTAGCAGTAGAGAGGGAGAGACACAACAGACGACACTCCCGTCAACCCCATTAGAAGCGCGCTCTCTAAATTCTCTGTCCCTGTGCTACACGGTTCATCGTCATTAATAAAAAATACAACTTATATTTTTATATATATGCGTGTTTGTTGTTTGTTGATATACAACACCATTACTTTCTACGGTAGACTGGGTGCCAACAAAGGCTATAGAAACCCTATCTGCCCTGTTATTTCATGTATAGCTGGAGGGAAGAGACGTATTAATATCAAAATTATTTGCGCGTAAGTGAATGCAATGAATTCAACTGATTATTATTTGCTTAATTTATTTACTTATTTATTGGTATTTATCAGTTTATTTTTCTTATTTTTGTTTATTTATCTTATGGTTTTATTTTTTATTTATTTAATTTTGTTTCTTCTTGCAATATACATATACATATGTGAGAGAGAGAGAGAGAGAGAGAGAGAGAGAGAGAGAGAGAGAGAGGAGGTGGTGGGTAAATAAGTATACATGTGCATACGAGTATATACACACCAATATATGAATATTAATCAGGTGTGAATGGAACAGTGTCCAGTCCAGTGCTGTAAAACTGAGCAAAAATATATATCAATAAATATACATATTATCCAAGTTTTACGCATGACTCGGA
>JBBBDQ010000121.1:2015000-2147500 GCA_037127315.1 Ascarosepion bandense | reverse complement strand
TAACAAATCCTGGTGTGTCATCTAGGGTCCTCAAAATATTCTCGCTGTATAGGTTGAACAAATCCGGTGAAAAGACACATCCTTGTCTTACGCCTTTTTCTATCTTTGTGTATCTACTGAGGTCGTTACCTGACCGTATGCAGGCCGTTTGCTGCCAGTAGAGATTTTTGATTATTCTTATGTCTTTGCCGAAAATTCTGTGTGTCGTATTTTGTCGAATGCTTTCGCGTAGTCAATGAAGCATAGGTACAAGTCTTTCTTCATTTGTATTGCCCTTTCAGAGATCATCCTAATCATGAATATGGCGTTTCTTGTTCCAGTGTTTTTGACGAACCCACACTGTTCCTGCCCTATCTCTGGCCTGATTCTGCTTCTCGCTCTATTCATCAGATGCTAAAAACCTAGATCGCGAAATAACTCGTTTACAAATGTAAAATATTCAAAAGTTCTACAATTTAATAGTATTGAACACTTTTTAATGCAAATGTGCACTGGTCTAATCTTATTATGAATAAAAGCTAAGTAATTAAATTATATATATATATATATATATATATATATATATATATATATATATATATATTGTTTCCAGAATGAAAATTTGCTAAATAAAAGATCAAAAGTAATGTCCAGATTATTGCACATTCAAGCATATATATATACATATATATATTTATTACAAATTATATTTTATAACGTGTACAGAATCCTTTTTTATATATCCACTACAAATAGTACAGTTGTTTCGACATTGAAACTACAATGTCTCATCAGGCGGTGTGAAGAGGAATGGAAAGCTTCTTTTCTTATATTTGGTCAGTTGTGTGTGGGATGTTGGTGGGGGTTAGTGATAAGGCAATAAGTCTTGTGGATTGACCGTTAGAATTTTGAAGAAAGTGTTGTGGGTAGTGAATATGGTTGATTACTGAGAGTCTCTGAGTTTTGTAGACTGATTTAAGATTAGCTAGAATGTAAGTTTTTATTATCTTGCGACTAGACTATATCCTTTGGATTTCTTAGAGGAGCAGGTAAGGTGTGGGATGCTTATTTTGTACAGAATATTTTTGTGTTTAAGCAGAGCTTTTATAGTTAATCTAATTTTGTATATCTAATCTTAATTTTGGATTTAGGAAATCGATTTTCTCTATTAAATTTTAAGTTTTGGTTAGATCACAGTGTTGAAACCAATTTATTCTATTAAATTTTAATTAGATCACCGTTTGCGGTAAGATTTAATGTAAGGGGTAAAATTTAATGTTAAAAATTTAGCATCAATATTTAAAATATAAGAAACGATATTCAGAAGTTTCAAGGTTGCAGTTCATACAATAGAGCAGAAAATCAAGAATATATATATTAAAGCTTTCATTACACCCGAGCAACGACGGGACGCAGGGCTATACTGCTAGTATATATATATATATATATATATATATATATATATATATATATATATATATTAAAAAAGGATTAATTCAATGATGTTGGATGATCATTTCAATATGAAAATCCCCACGGGGGATAACACATCACCTCAGCAACAGAAAAATTCTTTCAGAAACTCTCTTTCTTTTTCTGTTGCTGAGGTGATGTGTTATCCCCGTGGGGATTTTCATATCGAAATGATCATCCAACATCACTGAATTAATCCTTTTTTAATTTATATTTGCTCTGTAATATTTTATTACATAAAGCTCTCTTCCTGTATCATTTTTTAATATTAAAATAAAATTTTTAATATTAATTAGGATCGGGTTTTTGGAATTTACCTTCCTGCTTTTTCCGCTTGGATTAAAGTATCTGAATTAATATATATATATATATATATATATATATATATATATATATATATATATATATTATCCAGAATGCAAAATTCCTCACTAAAAGATCAGAAGTAATGTCCAGATGAAACCTGGATGAAAGCGTTTTGAGTTCCTTTAGTAACTCCTCCCTAATTTTGAAAATATTAGCTTGTTTAAAAATTCCAGTCGTGCCTTCCTAAAATCCTTGTTGTACGTTTAAAAACGTTTGAAAAATCAGTTATTATTAATCACCTGAAGATACCAAAAGTTTGACACCTAGCTCATTTCTAAATGAAAAATACTCAAAACTCGACAATATAAATGTATTGAGCACTTTTTAATACAATTAGGTACTAGAGCAATTCTATTATCGCGAGAAGTATATATATATATATATATATATATATATATATATATATATATATATATATATGTCATCTACATACAAGCCTGTTTAGCTGTATTACAGCTCATCGGTGTGGCTATACATCCATTTGTTTTTGGCCGGGATCAAAACGCAACCGTTTTGGTGTCAGTCGGAGTCGCTACTCTCTAAGCCATTCGAATGCGAGAGAAGAAATTTTAGCATGTTATATATAAGCGGTGTATACACACGCCAGTCAACGGAAAAACTCAATTCATTGCTGAAGCGTAACACCTACATCGCAGAAGTGGTAAATGTCATTGAAATTTTCTTCTCCAGAGAGCTCAATCGTAATGAGAGCATAATATATTTGTCATCCACATACAAGCCTGCTTCACTGTATCGCAATTATCAGTGTAGCTAGACATCTACTAGATAATCGTTTTATGACACCAAACGTTATTTTTGATGGACATACATATCTGAGTAAACTTGAGAAAGTTTAATAAAATAGATGTGCCCACCTGACTGGTTCCTTTTGAAAAAATTGATGCGGGTTTACATCCGGAGAATACATCTTTGTTATTAAATTTTTATGTTGAGTTTATTGTTTAGAATATAGTTTGCTTTCTTTATGAAATTTTAGATATTTATATAGATTAATACCATGAAAGAGTTCGTTCATGCTGGATGATTGCGTTGCACGGTATATCAACTTCTACAGGTTATTTAATGTCGAAACTTAAACGTTTCTATGGCTTCAAGTAAATATTTTGAACGCCATTGTATGCCTTCAACTACAGAGAAAATTTAAATGTGTATTTTGGTTATTCTAATATAATAACGTGTCGTTTGTTGGTTGATTTTTTTAGCAGCATAACAACCTCCACGGGTTATTTAAGTGCCGAAATGTAAATATATTGTAAGTAATTTTATGCTTGCAAACACAGATCTTTTTTTACATAATGCTATACTTTTACGGTAACGGTATGTTTTACACACACACACACACACACACACACACACACACACACACACACACACACACACACACACATGCATACACACATATATATGAATTCGATAATGAATTGGATCACTCTAGCTATTGGCCGTGTTTATACGCGCTAAAAAGCCTGCTTTCTTCTACTGGACGCTCGTGGCCTGGGGGTAGAATTGCCGACTGAAGCCAATTCGGTCGGGTTTTAATCCTGGGTTAGGAAGCGACCGGAGCGGATGACTATAGTATATATATATATATATATATATATATATATATATACATTCTTCTGCCGAGCACCCATAGCTCCTCAGAGGTAGAATCGCCGCTAATTCAGTTGGGTTTCAATCCTGGTTTAAAAACCAATCGGATGTTTTGCCGTAATATAGCGAAACAGATCTTTCTGCGGATAACTCTATATATATATATATATATATATATATATATATATATATATATATATATATTGAAGGTGATAAATACATTGTTGGTAACTCATTATAAAATGTATTTTTATATATTTTTTATACTGCAATGATTGTCATTTGTTATTTTTAATTATAAATATGTACAGTTCATTTTATTTTTTAGTTCACTATATGTCCATAGGTGGCACCCTAACAAACGCTACTATCCAAGGTCAGAGCGGACCTGAGAACAACAGTAGCTAAGAAGTCGTTCACCACCCCTGAAAACCTCCAATCTCCTGATCAGAAGCCTAGCTGCTGAATGTTGTTTATCGTCATACCCAGGACAAATTCTTTGTTAACGTCCTTGTCTTTACCAACTCTTTAGTTATTATAGGAATAATGGCAATGGCAGTTTCAAACTTTTCATCTTTGCTTGTTTTGTGTTATTTTTTTTTTTATCTTTTTTTTCTAAGAAAGTGTGTCCTCAAGAGTCTTGGTATTCCCTTTATGTCCATGTTCATATAGCAAAAGCAATTTTGTGGCTCGGCCACGTCTTGCGAATGGTTAAACTTCCAATGAACTGGGTGTTCTGGCTCAGAAAAGCACCTCAGAAATCTCCACTGAATATGTCTGTAAAAAAAAAGCTTCAGGCGAGAAACTGTAGGCTTTGAACGGCCATCTTGGAGAAAGAAAGTCGGAGAAGTTTCCTCAAGTTTGAAATTACGTTTGTACAACAGTCAGATGTAAAAATTCAGAGGAAGAAAGCCATATCCTACAATCAGCCCAGCATCAAAGTTCATATGTGCAAAATTACGTAGTCCCCTGGGACTAAAGTCTAAGTAAGGCAAAGAGTAGATATAGATAAATAAAGACAGTGTTGACACAGAAAGTTGAAGTTCTTAAGGCACATACTACGAACAAATGAGAATTTTGATACTAACAGGACCGATTGAAGGGAAAAGGCACTGTGAGATAAAGCGGAAAACCGACATAGCGAGTTTAATTTAATAGATGACGGAAGAAAGATTTGGGAGCGAAGACAGAAAGCTCTTAAATTATTAAGAGCTACAAAGAATAGAAAATTGTGGAGAACTATAATCACCAATGTCCTGAACAGATGCAGAACGTAGAATTAAAATTTATCTTTTCTTATATAATCTTAATTTTTCTACAAACTTTAACCAATATATTTAGCTATTGCCGACATTTTTATTCTAGCTTTTTCAAATTTAAAATGGAACGGTGCAAGTAATTTATCAAGTACGTTGTATTTGTCTCTGCAGAAATTTAAAAAAATCAGTTCTAAAAGTTAATCTGTTTTTTTTCTGCATGTTCTGTTCCTTCTTTGGTTTACTTAAATTTATATTTTTGAACCACTCACCCCTCCATTGACTGTTTTTGTCCCGATTGATTGCCTTATTTTCTTTAACACCATTTACACTTCATGTTTTATCAGCTTCGATTCCACATATGCTTCTCGCTACGATTCCATTTGACCTTTTATTGTTAGATTATCTTTTTTAATTCAATCTTGGCGTTTCTCTCAATTCACTTCGCTTTATTCTATTTTCTTACCGTTAAACGATTTAAAAATCTCTTTCTTAGCAATCGTTGCGCAAAACAAAAAAGAAAAACGCTTGCTAGCACGTAAAAATAAAGTAGATCAATAAACAGCAGGTCTTCATGTTTAAACTTTGCGAACACGTCATTCCGCCTAGCTATGCAAGACGGCGCCATTTTTTTAAAATAACTAAGAGTTTCTCGCCATTTTGAAAATACTAAAGAGTGTTTGTCGTAATTTTTTTTTTTTACATGATATAAAATTATTCTTGTATCATTGCTTAATTATTGTATATCTGAATTCTTTTCATCTTAAAATTTCAGCTAATGCATTCGCGCGTTTTCTTCAGATGGAGCAAACTCCTGTGTGAATATTCGTCTGACCACTAAAGATTTCAAACAAAGGTCAATCGTTGTATCTACTTCTTATACTTAACTTTCACTTCCTTCTGACCCCCACCTTACATTCATATTACAAACCTGATTTAGTAAATTTAGTCTCTCTTGTGAATTGTATTTAGTTATTTTTAATGTAGAAAATATCTGTTGAATACATTTACATATACAAAATGATGATTTTAACAAGCTATGCGCGACTGAAAAAATAAAATGATTATTTATATTGTGGCGAGGAGTTCGTACCATATTTCAATAAATAGAATTTCTACAGATGATTTCGTTTTGCAAGGGAGTGAAATTTATGACTCATATTCCATCGAAGACTGTGCATCAGAGGTCTCCTCCTGGGTTAAGGCTGGCATCGATGCATTCATCCCTGCCAGGAATTTCAGCTTAAATCCCATTCGTCTCCCTGGTTCTCGCCCGCTTGCTCGGTCGCCATTGCCCATCGGAATCACTTCTTCCGGCTTTATCGTGTCGGACCAAAACAGGCGCCTTTTCGCCTCAGCTCGTAATAAGTGTAAAAAGATACTTAACGAAGCTAAGATGCTCTTTGTTGCCAGGATGAAGCAGCGTATAGCATCCTCCAAGTTCGGTACCAAAGACTACTGGCGCCTCTGCAAACGCGTGCTTAGAAAGAGTAAGTCCTCAATACCCCACTAATAAACGAGTTTGAGGTCCTCACCTGCTCAGCGGACAAGGCTGAATGTTTTGCCCATAGATTCTCGACCAATTCGACTCTGGATTTGGCTAGAATCCATACATCCGATTTCCCATCTAGAACTGAGGCCCAATTGAATGACGTCCACATCACGCCCTCACTGATTTCTAGCATAATCTCAAAACTTGACCCTCACAAAGTGAGTGGTGGGGATCGAATCCCAATCATAGTTTTGAAGAATTATGCCCCTGAACTCTCCTCTATCCTTTCTAAGCTCTACAACCTCTGCCTATCTTCCTCCTGCTTCCCTACCTGTTGGAAGTCTTCTTCTGTGGTTCCAATATTCAAGAACACTGGTGAACCATCGGACCCCGCAAATTACCTCCCCATCAGCCTTCTTCCGATCTTCGGCAAAGTGTTCGAAGCCATTATCAATGCCGAGGTCGTTCAGCATCTCACAGTCCACGGGCTCCTCTCGGACAAACAGTATAGCTACCCCTTCACCAGGTCCATTGCTGATATGCTAACGACCATCACCGAGTATATATACCAAGCTCTCGACAAGAATGGTGAAGCCCGAACCGTCGCCTTGGATATCTCTAAAGCATTCGACAGATTATGGCATGCCGGCCTTCTACGGAAACTGCGAAGCTATGGCATAACTGGACTTTTGTTGAACTTAATCCGGTCATTCCTCTCTAACCGCACACTGAAGGTGGTATTAAACGGACATGCCTCCCAGAACTACCCTACAAATGCGAGTGTACCCCAAGGCTCTATCTTAGGTCCTACGCCGCTCTTTCTAATCTATATCAATGATCTCCCCGATGCCATAAGATCACAAGTAGACATGTACGCCGATGATACCTCAGTTTACTCTCGCCTCGATCAAAAATCTGGTGTTGGTGACAAGGCGAACCTCGCTGCCGAGCTTGAGAAGGACCTCCAATCCGTGGTGGATTGGGGTAAGAAATGGCTCGTAAAATTCAATTCTTCCAAAACAAAGCTGCTGTCAATTAACCACCACAAACAACCGCACCTCCCTCCCATTAGCATGGAACAGGCTTGCCTCCCAGAGAGTAAATCACTACGCCTGCTTGTGGAATGACTACGTCGAATCCATTGCTAAATCCGCAGCTATGAAAGTCGGCTCTCTGTGCCGGCCCCGGAAATTCTTTCCGCCTGAATCTATCCTGCAATTATATAAATCCACCATCCACCCGTGTATTGAGTACTGCTACCACATCTGGTCGGGTGCCCTTTATATTCTCCTCGGGGTTCTTGACAAAAAACAGCGAAGAATCTGTAATGTGATTGATACCGACTTGGCTGACCGCCTGCAGTCACTCTCTCACCGGCGTGACGTGGCTTCCCTGTGCCTCTTCTATAAATACTTTCATGGTTTCTGCTCTGAAGAACTTAAATCACAGGTGCCCCCTAGATGTGAATTTGCACGAGATACTAGATTGGCAACTAGGCCCCACCCCTTTACACTCAAACCAATGAAATGTAGCCGCAATTTCTACTCCAACAGCTTCTTTCCTCGCACTTCCCGCCTGTGGAATTCCCTACCGCATGCTTGCTTCCCCGACGGCTACAACCTCCCGGAGTTAAAATGTAAGGTCAATAGACACCTCCTAACACACTAACTCACACCCACTCTCTCCAACTCTCTCCCTATGTACATCCTAAGTCGTCTATCACCCTCCTTCTGACATTTCCCATACCCAATCCCTCTATGTAACCCCCCCCTGCGCTATAGTGGCAGTGGAATACCTTGCTTGGGGTGACACGATTAAAAAAGAATATCTACCGTGTCCTTACCCAACGTAGTCTATCGTGAACATCCGCCTATTCTTTGTAGCTCTTAACATCCTTTCTCTTGCTATTTCTCTCAAACCCTTCTCTGTCATCCAAGCCCATGCTCAAGCCTATGTGAGTCCTGCAATTATCCGATCTTCCAGGCCCTTTTTCTTCATTACATGTCCCAGAAATGTTAGCTGTCTCTTCCGGATTTATGTATAAGTTTTTTTTCGTTTCCATTCTCTCCAAAACCTCGTCGTTTGGTCCATATCGTCAATATTCTTATGTAAAACCACATTTCGGTTGGTTCATGTTTTTCATTTATCTCTAAGATTGTTTAGCATCTGCTGTCATATAAAAAGGACAGACATCACATAATAGTCCAGTATTCTTAACTTTGTTTCTAACGAAATTTTCCTATTTCTCAATACTCTGCTTTGCTTTTGAAATGCCTCCTTGGCCATGCCAATGTGCCTTCGGACCACAGTGTCACACATTCCGTCCTCTTTTAGAACACTTCCCAGATATTCAAATTTCTCTACTTGCTTGATTTTAGTATTCCTGACTTGTAATTAGCATTTTGGACTCCTCTTTACATATTCTGAAAGATAATATTACAAATTGTTTTTAATAAAACGCGATTGGGGACTGATTTTAAACGGTTTTACGTTAAAACTGAAAATGGAAGAAAATGAGATTCATTTTTCTAATTTGATATTTTGTGTAATTTCTTTGTATTTTTTTAATTTACTGAAAGGAAGGAAAAGACGCTGTACAAATAGCAAAAAGGATATATGGAATAGAATTTTGTATACTTTACCGACAAAATGGATCATTCTAAATGCATATAGCTTCTTATGAAAGTACTCAAGTCTCCTATAGCGTACAAACACTTTTCGTCTTTTTTTAAAATTTTTTCAAACATATCACCCCATGCAAAGCAATGAAGCCTCTAAGACACAAGGACCTACTGAGTGTCGAAGAACAAGAAGAGAAGACACATTAGCGAGCAATACGATTATAAGAGTAATAAAGAAGACAGTAGATAAAGATTGACATTGTATTTAAGTTTTTGAAGTTCAAAGTTGGTTTGAAATGATGAAGCTGGAAGAGGTTTTTTATAAATTAGAGGTTCGAGCAAAACTGTTAGCATAGAACTTACAGATAAAAGTAGCCAATTCAACCCTGACTTGCTGAGACCTTGCTGCCAATCTAGTACTGCGCTTAAATTCATAAATTCCAAGGCACCACAGAGGAAAGTTCATCCGATCAATTACCATGAAAGTATTTCAAGTAATGTGCATTCTTGGTAGGAATGTGCATTCTTGGGGTAGGAAATTAAATAAAGCAGAGAAATTAAATAAAGCAGAGAAATTAAATAAAGCAGAGAAATTAAATAAAGCAGAGAAACCAAGTCAATACTAGTAATATTGATGTTTTTCTTTGAATTATATCAAGAACCCTCAAATATACAGAAGGAACACCAGACCAGATGTGGTAGTGATATTCAAACCATGGTGGAATGGAAGACTTATAAATATGCAAGATAGATTCTGGAAAGAAAAAATGTCTAGCTCGACACAATAAATCGATATTCTTATCAACAAATCTAGCAATGGATTCAGTGCAGTCTTTCTACTTCATATCAGCCGAAAATGTTTGATCTAGAAGTTGCGATAAGTCATTCCCATGAATATTAACCTCAGCCACGGAGATGGGAGACAGGAAGAGGTCTTTCAACTGATTAACGTTGTAAAAATTCGTTTCGGAGCAGTCAAAATTAACAAGTCATACCTTGCTCTAGTTAACAACAAACTGTAGATCATTTTATATAACCTGTTAATATCACCTCATCGAACTGATTGACTTATTACTTAAACTGAAGTAAATGGTTGTGTAATCAGCATAGATATTAAAATGAGAACTGATGTAATCAGGACGGTGGTTGAAGAAAATTAAGAACTAAGTAGGATCAACGATAGAGCCCTAGGAAACAGCTACATTAAAACAAAAACATCTAGAAGAGTTGCCATTCAGGATAACTTTCATTTCATTAGAAAATCTGAATCAGTTCCAAAATCTACCCGAAAATACTATAGCCTGAAAAAGCATTTTTGTCAAACATTTAAGTTTATAAAACACTGTAAAACACTTTCGAGAAATCCAAATCAACGGGCAGAACTTAACCAGTCTTATCAAAATTATTCTACATGGGAAATCATCTATTTGGTTCTGAGCATCGCAGTATACAGGTTGGGGATACCAGAATCAAGCAGGCACAGAAATTTAAATACCTGGGAAGCGTCATAACAGAAGACGGAAAGTGCGATACAGAGATCCGAAGGCGAATTGGCATGGCGAAGGAAGCATTCCAGAAATTGAGTAAAGTATTAAGAAACAGGACAATTTCGTTAGAAACTAGGAAGAGAGTACTGGATTGCTACCTGCTGTCCGTCCTTCAATATGGCAATGAATGCTGGACAATACCATCAAAGATGAAGGAAAAACTTGAAGCAACTGAAATGTGGTTTTACAGAAGGATGCTGCGAATACCATGGATCGAGCATGTGAGCAATGATGAGGTCTTAGAAATAATGGAAACAAAAAGGAAATTAATACTGAGCATCAGGAAGAGACAACTGAAGTACAATGAGGAAGGAGGGCTTGGAGAATCTGATACTAACAGGCCAGATAGAGGGGAAAGGAGAGACAAAGGAAAGCAACGGATAACATATTTGAAGGACCTAATCAGGTGGATTACGGAACGATTATTGCATGGTATAACAGGAGAAGGTGTGCTCAGAGCCACCATGTATAGGAAAAAGTGGAAGGCGATGATCGTCTACGTCCTGGAGGGATAAGGCACATAGAAGAAGAAGAATGTCTCTGGAGAACATGGATGTTGCAGGGCTTTATGCAATGACTATTATTAATGTATTATATTTATATTTTCATCATAAATTTCACTCGATGATCATAGAAGGGATTTTACTTACTGTAATTTATTCTTATCACACTAATGCTAAACCAGTCAGAATATCTAGAAAGTCTTCTAACGGAGGACAGAAGATGTGACACTAAGATCCGAAGGCGTATTGGGACGAGCAAAGAGTAATTGCAAAAGCAAAGCAGGGTAGAAAGAGACAGAAAACCATCGTTAGAAGCACAAAAAAGAGGATAGAACTGTTGCACGATATCTATCCACCCGTATGTCAGCGAATGATAGACAATCTCTTAAAAGATAAGAAAGAGATTTTAAGCAACAAAAATGCAGTTTTACAGAAAAAAATACAAACGGTACCATAGACCGAGCATGTGATCAACGAAGAGGTTTTTTGAAACACAAAGGAAACTTACAGTATTTACATTATTCGGACTATTGTTTTCATCTTTGTTGCCGTTTGTACGACGCTTCGGTCGTTGTACGCTCCGGCATTCTTCAGGTGCTGGGAATTTTTAACCGAATCTTTATTACAAGCACTGGGGTATATGAACTCGATTCTTTGGATATAGCTGTTGGTTAGTTCCTGATTTGACTCATTGTGAGTTCAATACCAGGCTACAGCAGTGGCGAACAAGTAAAATGCAGGGTTAAAGGGAGATAACTCACGTCTTCCAATCAAAGCTTTACGCAAGGAATGGAGTTCATATGACCCAGTGCTTGTAATAAAGGTTTCGGTTCGAAATTTCTAGCACCTGAAGAAGGATGGAATTTACAAAGGCCGAAACGTCGTACAAGTAACGACAAAGATGAGATCAATAGCCCGAATAATGTAAATACTACCTCATCTCAAAAATATAAACAAGTATCAAAGGAAAGTTATACTTAACACCAGGAAGAGTCAGTTGAAACGTCTGGAGCACGTAATCAGGAAGGTGGGCTTAGAAAATCTAATGTTCACGGGGCCGATTGGTGGGATGGAAGACAAAGAAAATAAGCGAGTAACCTACTTGAGTACAGGATGGTAGAAAAGGGTTTGTTAGAAATAACAAAAACATTATTAAAAGCTACAAGGGAAAGGAATATATGGAGGATCATAATCGCCTACGACATGAATAGAGACCTCACATAAAACTAAAGAATATGAGAGGTCATTTAAAGAGATCAATCTCCTGATCCTGAAGAGACTGGTTTATATTTGAAACGCATTTGCGTAGTACAGTACGTAGAAATGGTATCGGTTCATGTCTCCCGAATTCTCTTGAGTTCAATAGTAATGTGTAATTCTATGAAAAAGATTTTCCTCAAAGAATATCTTCACTACAGAATAATTGAAACAAGTTTTTAAAGTTAATGATGTTCTGTGTAGTATCACTATCGGCAAAACTCATAGGATTGTCTTTTCAACTTAATAATGTTGTTTATCTTGCACAATTTTTCACACAATAAAATAAAGCAATTTTAAATTGGAAAAAAAGTTTTATGGCTTTTAGGTGGAGTTTCAAACGAAGTAATATATGTGTAGTAATGTAGGAATTAATTGATACTGGCCAGGAATTAATGCAGGCATTACGGACTGACTAGCAATATTAAGTGCATAATGTGAATGGATTGCTCGTAATTTCATTATAGAAATAAATTGGAAATCAAGATGAAAGACTTGTCATTGGTCGGAAGTTCATGCAAACATTACTGGCAGAAGAGGGTTATTATACTACGTATCACATAACCGGTGGCTTATGGCCATATCACGTTGAATACGCCGGTTCTCCCTCGATCACCGAAGTTAAGCAACGTTGAGCCTGGTCAGTACTTAAATAATGACCGCTTGGGAATGTAGGCGTGTAGTGACGGATGTGCGTTGTGGTACAGTGGATATCGGCTCGGAAAGAGAAATCGGTGAGCCGAGTTCGAATTCCAGTTGAATACCCTGCATTCACTTAAGCACTGGTACCCTTGGAAAAGGTTTTAATCCGCCCCTTCCCTCCAGTTATGGGTTAAATAATATGGTAGGACTTGGGGACCTTGCCCTTGAAAACAAATCCCAATGAATCTTGATACTCGAAAAGAAAAAAGTATTACTAGACACAAAACTTATATAAAAACAACAATGAAGTGTTGAAAGAAAAAGGTATTACCAGCAATAAATAAATAAAATTTAGTTGGCAATAAATGACACGCCGAAGTGTCGATATGCCATAAAACAACCAACATAACCGGTTTTCATTTTTCCTACAATTAATGAAAGATATGTGTGTGGCGCGTTATAATCAAGATATGCCTGTTGTTTAATAATCATATCAAGCTAATGCCTCTGAAAAAGAGCTTACGTCCACATCACGCTTAAAAACATAACCGAAGTTAAGCAACATCAAGCCTAGTAAGTACATAGAAGAGTGACTGCCTGGGAATACTATGTAAGATTGGGTGTGCGGGTGGGGTAATGCATAAATATTAGGCATTGCTTACCAAACAGTTAAGTTTCAATGACATTTGTATTGGTTCTTCTTCTATATGCTATGTCTCTTCAGGGCGTAGACGATCATGGCTTTCCACGTCTCCCTATCCATGGTAGCTCTTAGCACACTTTCTCTTGTTACCCCACCAAAAACCCCGCTGTGCCGTCCACCTTCTCAGGTTCTTCAAATATGTTATCCGTTGCTTTCCTCTGTGTGTCTATCCCTCTATCTGTTCCGTGAGTATCAGATTCTCCAAGCCTTCCTTATTCATCACATGTCCCAAGAACTTCAACTGTCTCATCTTGATGCTTAGTATTCATTTCTTTTTCGTTTTCATCCTTTCTAAAAGGTCATCATTGCTCACATATTCGATAAGGCACAAACACCCATAGGAGATATGAATACACCTTTTCTACTTCACTTAATAAGTTAATCGTTATTATCTCCCAAAAATGGTTACAATATAAAAATATTTTAGGATTTTAAATCACCTACAGAAGCTCAGAAAGCCTTGAAAACAAATCAATCAAATACGAATTACTTCAAAATGCATATTTCATAAGTTTCATGCGTATAACAACAGAGATTTCATTCCAAGTGCGCAGATAAATTTCGCCATCATTCAACAAAGAAAAATTTAGATTCTAATACGTAGTTATCTATAAAAAATAAAGAGACATAAAATGTTAAACAGACTGTAATGTTTCTTTGTTAAAACCATGTTTCTTTCGAACAGTGTAGAGAAAGTCTATTATCTGTAATTTCTGTTATATAAATAAGTCGGCGCCAAAAAAAAAAAAGTTATCAAATAATCAAGGAATAAAAAAGAAATGCCTTAAGATTAAGAGAAACTTTTTAATGCGACATCACATCTACAGGGCATCGATGCAATTAGATTCTTTCAATTTCCACTGGGATATTTCTCGGCATTCTACTATATTATTAAAACGATCATTTGCATTTGTGAACGTCTTGGAAGAAAACTGAAGCTAATATAATTTATGACTGCGACTCCCTTGACACACTGAATGATTTGTACATAGCAAGTAGCGAAATAAAGTGTAAAAATTTACCACTAAAGTATTGTTCCTAACATGGGCAATTTCAAGAGAAATGTAGCTACATCAAGATCATTCCTGTCTAAATGCATATCTGGTTAAAGACAACATTTATTGGATTGAAAAGCAAATCCTGTAGCGCTTAAAAAAGAAAAACATGCAAATGATTTTTGAGGTCTTCATTACTTTTCATTTTCTCATCTAGCAGGTAAATTATTGATTTCCCCCCAACACAAATACTCACACATTCACACACACACACACTATAGACTACAGGGAAACAAGAAAAAAAAGAATAACTTATCGCAAGCAAGACTACTTCTAAAATATCACACCTTATTTTATATAAACAAGAAAAAACGTATCTTAACGACATACAGCCCAGACTTTTTGTAGAGAGTGGGGATCCAAATCATCTCCCAGTTGCGTCTCTGTCCTCGAAGACAGAGTGCGGCTCAGTTGTATCTTTGTCCGAGGACAGGAATGCAGTTGAGAAAACTTATACTGGCAGATTCCCGGTCCCGGGGAATAGTGTTCCGAGGCCGCGCCACCCCACTGCAAGAGAGGAATGGATTGTTGCTCGTCACCGGGGCTAGTGCAGTCGGCGGTTTCGGAGACTGGGCCATTTTTGTGCCTTTTTTATGTTTTTAATCATTTCACCCCGAGCAAAGCATTCCACTGCCAATATTGCACAAGGGGTTACATAGAAGAAAGTGATGAGAAAGAGTGGTTAGGTATGGAAAATGGCCGAAGGAGGGTGATAGACGGGTCAGGATACCGAGGATGAGGGTTGGGTAGATAGGAAAAGTGTTTGAGAGAATGGATGCGAGTTAGTGTGTTATGAGGTGTCCATTGACCTTACATTTAAATTCCTAGAGATTTCAGCTGTCGGGGAAGCAAGTATGCGGAAGGGAATTCCACAGGCGGGAAGTGCGAGAAAAGAAGTTGTTAGAGTCGAAATTGCGGTTATATTTTATCGGTTTCACTGTAAAAGAGTGAGACTTAGTTGCTAATCTAGTATCTCGTGAAAATTCGTACCTAGGGGGCACCAGTGATCAAAGTTATTCGGAGCAGAAGCCGTGAAAGTATTTATAGAAGAGACACAGGGAAGCCACATCACGCCAGTGAGAGAGTGACTGCAGCCGGTCTGCCCAGTCGGTATCGATCACATGAAAGATTCTCCGTTGTATTTTGTCAAGAACCCCGAGGAGAATAGCAGGGGCACCCGACCAGATGTGGCAGCAGTATTAAATACACGGGCGGATGGTAGATTTATATATGTGAAGGATAGATTCAGACGGAAAAAAAATCCGGGCCCTGCACAAGGAACCGACTTTCATAGCAGCGGATTTAGCAATGGATTCGATATAGTCATTTCACTTGAGGTCCTCTGAGAGTGTGAGGCCAAGGAGGCGTAGTATTTTACTCTCTGGGAGGCAAGCCTGTTCCATGCTAATGGGAGGTAGGTGCGATTGTTTATGATGGTTAACTGATAGCATCTTCGAGCCATTTCTTACCTCAGTCCACTACGGATTGGATGTCCTTTTCAAGCTCGGCAGCGAAGTTTGCTTTGTTGCCCACGCAAGATTTTTTATCGAGGCGAGAGTACACTGTGGTGTCATCGGCGTACATACCTACTTGGGATCTTATGGCATCAGAGACATCATTAATGTAGATCAGAAAGAGCGTAGGACCTAGGATAGAACCTTGGGTGACATCCACGTTCGTATGGTAGTTTTGGGAGGCATGTCTGTTTAATACAACCTTCAATGTGCGGTTAGAGAGGAATGATTTGAGTAGGTCAAACAAATGTCCAGTTATACCATAGCTCCGCAGTTTGCATAGAAGGCCAGCATGCCAGAATCTGTCGAACGCTTTAGAGATATCCAAGGCAACGTTTTAGGCTTCGCCATTCTTGTCGAGAACTTGGTATATATACACGCTGATGGTCGTTAGCATGTCATCAGTAGACCTGGTGAAGTGGAAACCATACTGTTTGTCCGAGAGGAGCCTGTAGGCTATGAGATGCTGAACCACCTCGGCGTTGATAATGGCTTCGAACACTTTGCCAAAGATTGAAGGAAGGCTGACAGGGCGGTAATTTGCGGGGTTCGAAGGTTATCCAGTATTCTTAAATATAAGAATTACAAAGGAATACTTTCAACAGACAGGAATGTAGGAAAGATATAGACAGAAGTTGTAGAGCTTAGAGAGAGTCCAGGGGCACATTTCTTCAAGACTATGATTGGGATTCCGTCCCCTCCGCTCGCTTTGTGAGGGTCAAGTTTTGAGATTATGTTAGAGACCAGCGAGGGTGTAATGTGGACGTTATTCAGTTGAGCTTCAGTTCTAGGTGGAAAGTCGGGTGTAGATACTTCAGACAAATCGAGAATCTTCGAGCAAAGCATTCAGCCTCGTCCGCCAAGAAGGTGAGGACCTCAAATCCATTGATTAGGTGGGTATTGAGGTCTTGCTCTTGTTAAACACGCTTTTACAGAGTTGCCAGTAGTCTTTGGCTCCAGACTTACAGGATGCTATGTGTTGCTTCATTCTGGCATCAAACAACATCTTAGCTTCGTCAAGTATCTTTTTACACTTATTACGAGCTGAGGCGAAAAGGCGCCTGTTTTGGTCCGACGCGTTGCTTCGATAGAGCGGGAAGAAATTATTCCGGTTTGCAATGGCGGCCGAACAAGCGGGCGAGAACCAGAGAAACCAATAGGATTTAAGCTGAAATTTTCTGACAGGGATGAAAGCATCGATGCCAGCTTTAACCCAAAGGATACCTGGGATGCACAGTCTTCGACGGGAAAACTAAAAACATTGTTCCAAGGGACGTCACTCAGGAAGTCTCCGTACGAACCCCAGTCTGCTCTTTGGTAGTAGTAGGATATTCTGCTGGTCTGGGTAGAGTGGGTAGAGTGGGAGTGGAATGAGATGTTGACGGAAACTACAGCGTGGTCAGAGTTTCTGAGAGGGCAGAGCTGCCTGGTAGTGCAAGTGTCTGGGATGGAAGTAAAGCAGAGGTCTAGTAGAGATTCCCTTCCATTAAGGTTATTGGAGAAACGCGTGGGTAAGTCCACCACTTGCGTAAGAAATTGGGTGATTGAAAAGTTCATGTGTTGGGCACCAGCAAGGTCGGTGACAGAGTTTTCCAGCCACTTGGTGTGGTGGGCGATAAAGTCACCAAATACAAATATATGGGTAGATAGATGAGAATAAATGGCCTTGTCGATATTGTTATAGATGCTATCAAGTACCGAACAGTCAGAGAAGGAGGCGGAGAGGTAGAGAAAGAAGAGATAATTATCCGAGCTTAGAAGTGAGAGACGGAAGCACATCAAAGAATGATCCAGGTATTCATGAGATTTCACCCTAGATAGAGGAAGGTGTTCGCTGACAGAAACACCAAGCCCATGCATATGGACACTGGAGTTCTTCCGAAAGAGGGGAAGGTAACCAAGAATGTAAAACTCAGAAAAGGAGATAGAAGGGTCAAGGTTAGTTTCACATAGAGCTAAGATGTCATGTGAGTTATTTTGAAGGAATGATTCTACGCTGTAAAAGTTAGTGCGGATGCCTCGTATGTTTGCGAGGGTGACGTAGACAGGTTTTGGCCGTTTTCTGACTAGCTAGTTTAGTTTTGCTATTTTGTTTGCGTGTTTTCATAGTGATTTAGTTAGAGAGAGAGAGAGGTCTAGAGTATAATCAGTCGGTCACTGTTTGCAGCATGTGAAGGATGGAGACTGTCGCAGCCTGCAACATAATGTGACCTCGGGTTTTCCCACTGTGGTTCATGCAAGGACGCCCGTCCATGCGTGATATGGCACTACAGGAACCCCGATATTATTCAACTGTTGATCAAAGCAGCCTCTCAAGACGCTACGCAAGAGCTCGGGCTCCTAACTACCAGTCGGAAGCAGCAATCAGGAAACTGCTAACCCGGTAACCCCAGAATGAAGAGACCTTTCCACCATACTCAATCACTGCAAAGAGCTTCCAGCCAAACTAAAACTAAGACAGAAGGAGAAGGAAAATGAACCCGGAAACCCCTTCCTAAACAAGAAAAGGAGGCGATCACCTCTACTCCTGTTCAAAAAACGGGATGCAATGTGAAACCGGCCGACAGTAGGTACTATCTACTCCAATTAAAAAAAAGTAAATTTAAAAAAATTACTAAGTACTAAGTAGAAACGAAACTTAAAAGCCAAAATAATTTAAACAATCTTGTCCAAGTGCACCGCAAAAGTAAGTTGCAATATACTTAAATTAGTAACAATAGCAAAAAAATAAACAAACAAACAAACAAAAGACCGATCCAACCGACTTACCATGCAGAAAACATAAGCGGAAAATTGAATGAAAAATTCGGAAGACAGTAATGCCAAAATACAATTCAACTCTTTTTTTTTTCAGATATTGTAGGCGAGTCAACTGCCTGTTAAGTAGGCTAGAACGGGGTGAAACAGAGAGTGAGAGAGTGTGACAGAGGGAAAGAGAGACTACAGAGCATGCGTCCAATGGCCAGGTTGAGAAGGGAGCAAAATGACCGATAGTCAAAGACGATCTACCCTTAAAATTCTTTCATAGAACGACATTGCTAAGAAAATAAGATAAATAAAACCTCCAACCATTTATATCGAAACGAAACTTAAAAGCCAAAATAATTTATACAATCTTGTCCAAGTGGACCGCAAAAATAAGTAGCTTGCCCGCTGGTACGCGTTTGGGGATTCCCCATATTAAACTTTGACCTTGTGTCGCATCTACATTCTAGTGGGGGGAAGAGGTAAATATTCAGCCCTGACGTGTGAGAACATTATAACGGTTTTGTCGCGAATCTTCGAAGTCGTCATAAATACACTCTTTGAAAGAGACAAACTCTTTTTATCAATACATACATACATTCATATCGAATCTGATCAAAAACCGATGTTCAGCCATCAATATAGCTTATTTTCTCCAATTTTACTTCCGATGGGTACGATAAGTTTTCATGGACTTACTTAGGTTAGTTTATCCTTGGATGACTTATTTGTGTCCGATATTTGACATCGATACCCCGATATCCTATCGGGTCTTATCAAACTCAGGTTTTCATCCCTTTTTATTTTGGTTTTTGCTTCGGGGTTTCCTCTAAGTAGGTATAATTGTAGTTTATAGTCTCAGCCATGATACCATTTAATCAGAGGAGTTATTTCGCCTTCAAAATTTAGTTTGCGATGGTAAACTTATTTGACATCGATACCGGAAATCAAAATTTGACTTACATCCATTCATTTTTCTTTCAATCTACGGTTTGGTTTTGACTGGAAAGAACTCTCGCTTTTTAGTCTCTTTATCTTAAATTCCACCTTAATATTTAAGGTTTTCGATGTCAAGGTTTGTCACGCGTTAATTTTATAGATTGTAATTTGCACCTACGGTGCTGCGCGAAACTGTTTACACATTAACTAGCTTCATGAGTTCTAATCGAATGCCTGATTAGCGACGTCAGTTGAATTATGCTTGACTAAACTGATCTATTCAAATTACAGCTGTCTGGTTGGGCATCGCCTTCATATTCACTTTCAACATTTTGTGCAAACCTAATCCTGCACTTTTGCAATTTGTATCTCACTGTACGTCTCTCAAACTCAGGTCAACAACTTGCAAGATTGCTTATACGCACATTTTGCTCTTCTGATTTTAGTGTAATTTATTCTAACCGACCTACTTTGGCAACGTAATTACACAAACATCTCTGTGGGTTCATTTTTTTTTAATCCATGCTAACACAAAAGAGTTGTTTTATTAGGCGCTGAAGCGCTTCGGAATCAGCAAAGAGAGCCACTAGAGCCAACGAAAGCTCCTCTGTTAGTGCTGTGCGATTGTTGCAAAACGCACTGCGTTCAGCAGAACGAAGAGCAACTGAAACTTATGATAGGCGTTCCATTAGGTTATCCAGTAGTTGCTTCCGTAAAAACATAGGCGCTTCAGGTTAGCTGACTCCATACGAGCTGAGCTTAACGCTCAAGCTACTGCTGATATAGCCGCTTTAAGGGCTTCTGAAAGTACAGAGGAACGACGGTCCCGGCGCTGTACAGACGTTCAATGGTGACTGAAATACGGAACAGCAGAAGGCTCGCAATTTAATCAACTGTGCCTCAACTTCAGCTTCACGGGCTGCCGAAAGTACAGATCAACGGTCCGCTAGACCTGCGAGGCTCGCTTCCTCCGTTGCATCTGACAGAGCATCACGTACTTCACAGCAACCGAATGCTATGTTTGAAAACATTAACCGATGTCGGGCAGCTGAGGGATAACCAGTCTCAATAAATCATTTTGGTTACGATGCACTTTCCACTACGCGCTTTTCGTCAACTTCGCTTCACGTGCTGACATGCAAATTGGCAGTATGAACAACGCTTGCAGACGTTGTCAGTAACGGGTTTGCACCTTACAGAACAATGCTTCTCGCACGGTCAACTTTAAGTTGGCTGCTCACGTGTGGGGAGTAAGAGTGATGTTTTCGCCTATGCACCGTAAGGTAAAGCGAAAAATTATTTTACACTGAAGTTCTGCAGGGTTACCAACTATAGGAGCGTCTGGCCGGTAACCGGTGGCTCCCGGTTTTCCTTAGCTACTGCATCTCACTACAAGCTTAGGGATCCGCATAAAGAAAAACCACTATATAGGGAGCATTGCTTCTATCCACAGTCCATAAAGGCGAAGTTTTAGGACAGTGCCCTCTTAATAGTAGTTTCCTCTAATTAAAGTGACCTAGTGATGTGGCCTTGGGTTAAGACCACTCAAAGAAAAACACGAACGCAAACGGTTTGGTTAGATACACATATTCAACAATACAATGTACAGAACAACATATCATACATAAGATGGTCAAATCAAATATAGCGCTGGCCGAGTCTTGCCGTATCGCCATAGTGTTACTACCACTACGCAACTAAGTACTGTCTCATGGCTTTGGGCGAGTTCATTCTGATCTGTGGGTAATGCTCCCACAACACCTAGGTAACCAGAGTGGCCAAAATTGAATTTATGATAAGTGCTGCGTGAAATCATAAGTGCTTTTTCAAAATCTTACGATATTAAGACACATTTAACCGCTCTGTCTGCATGGGGCCGTTTTATTAATGGTCTAAGGACGGTTAAAATTACTAATAGGGCTAAATTTCAATTCCTACGGATCAGGCGAATTCTCTGAGAGATACCAATACCGTACATTTCGGAGGTTAGATCCAAAACTGCCGTTTCTTTGCAACGAGAGACAGGAATTCGTTGATCCTGTCGCCTCAGTCGATCGCGTCCACACAAATCAGACCAGCAAGCATGGCGCAGTAAGAGAAAGTGTGAAGTGAGAGTAACGCTCAGTGAAAACTGTATGGACAAAAACGGTTGGCCCAAAACCAGCAGCCTGTGAATTGTTGAATGAAGGTGCTGACTTCAACAATAGGAGCCACCAGTATAGCAAAAAAGTGATTAGAGGTTTTGCGAGTACCCCACCACTGCCAGTTGCAGCTTTGCACTGTGTAAATAATCCACGAGTGCACTTCCTCTCATTTGCCTGCTTCTGATTGATTGTGGTAGCGGCAACGCCGTCTTTTGAGCAAAAGACGCGTCTTTTCGTTTTGCATTGCATGCTGGTTGTGTTGTTTGAGAAGTTCTACGGCTTTTAGATCAACCTTTGTACAACCTATGTTTTTCGTGACAACGTCCAGAGAATCTGAGCTCCAGGGCCATGGATTAGTTTTAAAGTGTTCATTACACCCGAGCAACGCCGGGCTATGCTGCTAGTATTTTTTAAAATTTTATGACACTGCTCTGAAAAACAGTGGTTACAAATGCCCAAACATTAAATAAATCAAGAACGATATTAATGATCATAATAATAGAAATAAAAAATGATTGGTATATACCTTCATTTAACCAAATAATTAGTACCAAATTAGGACATAAATTCCTCAAATTAGTTCAGAAACACTTCCCCAGAAATAACTCCCTTAGCAAATTGTTAACAGAAATACTCACAAATAAAGTTATAACTATATGGATAAAATTGATCCGATCATTAAAAACATAATAATGAAATTTTAAGCCAATATAACAACCTAAGTAATATACAGCATCGCAAAATATTAAACATAATAGTCCAATACTTGCAATTGCTAAACTGATTGAGTTTTTATTACAAACAAAATGTCTAACTGCCTTCATAGTGTACCTATGCACTATTTCTCTCATAGATAATCCTACAGTAGAAAAATGTTATATCAGTTATACCAAGAACCAATTTAAAACTCGGTGATATCAGCACATTTCATCTTTAATGATAAGGCGTACGGCAATAGCACATCACTTTCAACATACTAATGGCAAGTAAAAGAAGACAATAAAACCCCTACTGTAAAATTAAAATATTTTAAAAATCTAGAACTTGTAAATCTTTACATGAGGCGAGTTTTCTTGGTTTACAGGAAACACTTTAAATTATTAAATTCCCTAAATTTAACCTGCCATCATCGTCTTATACATAACCTGAAGTATAGTTAATTTATTTTCTACTAAATTATAACTAGACTCAACAATCTAAAGCCTAATCCTCGCCTTATATATTGATTCTCCTATCGTATGATTAATAACTTTTTTAATTTCCTTACATATTACCTAAAATATCGTTTAAATATGTTTGGTGTACATTATATTTCAATACGTTTTCGTTCCTCTAACAACACCATCCATTTAATTTAAAAACAAAACTTTACTAAATAAATCTGGAACCGTTCCACGAACACATTCGACATCATTGTAATAATACAATTGTTTCTATTTAAATGTTCCATAATTGACACAAAAATATAGTTTTCCAAGACATCTTACTTCTGTATCCCACCCCACCCTCTTAACTTATTCCTCTAGCCATTATTACCATACTTTCTATTGGTTAAACTACTCCAATCCTTTGCATTCCACAACCCTCATCTTAACTCACTGGATATGGTAACGAATGAGTTGTTTCCAAATTGTAAATTTGTATATATAACGATTTCTAACAACAACAAAAAATTCTCTGCCTGATAAGGTGTTAATAAGTCGTACCAAAACACAATACCTCTTGTGTTTCAGTCAAATATGTTTTACTATAAACACTTATATATATATATATATATATATATATATATATATATTAGTAAATATACATATTATATTACATCTATAGCAGGACTCGGAGTTTCATGCGTTATGCAATCATCAGGTGCATATTTCAAGCTGCTACATTAACACTAATAATAATACTATATATATACATCCTGATATGTATATTTAATTTTTTATGTCAGTACACACACACACACACACACACACACAGATATATATATATATATATATATATATATATATATATACGACATATAGTTACTGTTTCCGAGACTTTTTTTACTGAAAGACATTAGGAAAACTATATTTGGTAATCTGCACTCATTGTCGCACCCAGGAATATCGATCTCATTATGCTTTGAACGTATATAACTGATATAACTGACTGAGTTGGGAATGAACAATCAGTCAAACATACCAAAAGCAAAATACAACAATTCAAACACCGCATTTCAACATAATGGACACATTTGTATATATATATACATATATATATATATATAAGGAAAATGCGTTAAGCTATGAAAGTTTTGTTTAAAGAAGAGATTTATTGTTATTTTTTTTTTACTTTCTTTTTGTATAATATAATTCTCTCAATTAACCATCATCGACAATCTCACCTACATCCCATTAGCATGGACCAGGCTTGCCTCCCAGAGAGTAAAACACTACGCCTCCTTGGTCGCACACTTTCAGCGGACCTCAAATGGAATGACTATATCGAATCCATTGCTAAATCCGCTGCTATGAAAGTCGGTTCTCTGTGTAGGGCCCGGAAGTTTTTTCCGTCTAAATCTATCCTGCACATTTACAAATCTACCATCCGCCCGTGCATTGAATACTGCTGCCATATCTGGTCGGGTGCCCCTGCTGTTCTCCTCGGGCTTCTCGATAAGGTTCAGAGGAGGGTCTCTAATGTGATAGATATCGACTTGGCAGACCGCCTGTAGTCTCTCTCCCACCGGCGCGACGTGGCTTCTCTGTGTCTCTTCTATAAATACTTTGACGGCTTCTGCTCCGATGAACTTAGATCACTGGTGCCCCCTAAATACGTATTTGAACGAGATACTAGATTAGCAACTAGATCCCACCCTTTTACCGTGAAACCGATAAAATGCTGCCGTAACTTCTATTCCAACAGTTTCTTTCCTCGCACTTCCCGACTGTGGAATTCTCTTCCAAACGATTGCTTCCCCGACGGCTACAATCTCCAGGAGTTTAAATGTAAGGTCAATAGACACCTCCTAACACACTAACCTGCTCCCATTCTATCAAGCACTCTTCACATCTGCCTAACCCTCATCCTCGCTATCCTTACTCATCTGTCACCTTCCTCCTGACATTCCCTATGTCTAACCACTCCTTCTCTTTACCTTCCCCTATGTAGCCCCATGCGCAATAGTGGCAGTGGAATGCCTTGCTTGGGGTGATATATTAAGGCTCCATAGTGCTATTTGTGTCGCTACACGTGTTGCGAGTCCAATGTTGACTGTCTTCTGCCGAATAATCTTGTGACTTTACATAGCGAGATTCGGTTGTCTTTTGACGTCGGAATATATCGTGTATATTGTTAGAGCCCTCTCCACCTTTGTCATATAATGGACTGTTCCTATCACTACATACAATGGTAGGGGAAAGACCTCGAGCGTTGCGGTGCGTTGCGTTGACTGTTCAGCTCGATACCAAGTCAGTCAAGTATTTCCGGTAGCGAACCGGAAGTGTGCAATACACAGACTCTACGTCTTACTACCATTCGTGTTACTAAACCATTGTTCCTGTACTCTACTATCAACTCTGTTGTACATACTATTTTCCAGTAATATATATAATTTACTTTATTTCCGTTGTTTGTGATTATTTACTCAACTATTTCTGTTACACACAACATAACAGTGGCGACGAATGATTTGAAACTCCTACACAGAGAAAAAATTCAGATTTGTCCCACAACATAATAGTGGCGACGAAGGTTTCGGATACACAGAGGAATCAAACAAATAATTAACAGTAGTTCTTCACGACGGATCTGTGACAACGCAAATATTGAACACGGAAAAGTCTCTAGTTCGTGACAGACGCACAAGCTCTGAGGAAAAGTCGTATACGCAGCGAGAAATTAAGGTTACGTTTAACTACTATTTTCTGTTGGTTCTGTAAGAGAATTCGTGCTGAAATTTGTGACCCTCCCCTCTGTGCAAAAATAAAAGTATATAAATTGGACATAAATTTTTTTCTGTAAAATTCAAAATGAAACAATTTCAAGCTTCCATGCTTTAGCTTGTAAATTACCACATGCAACAGCAAAAATAAGCAAAGAAAATTTCAAAAACAACAATTAGAGTTACAGGAAAGGAATGAAGAAAAATTTCGTAAACAACAATCAGAATTACAGGAAGAAATGTTACAAATGCAACTGGACAGTGAGAAAAGACAGCAAAAATTTCAGGAAGAGAATGCCAAGAAATATGTGGAGATGCAAGAACTCCTACATAAAGTGATTCTCAAAAAAAAAAAAACAATGATGAACGTACTTTTTCGCAAAACACAATTTGGTCAACAATTGAGAATTACACCTATAATCCGGACGAGGATAGAACTTTCGAGCGGTACCACCATCGGTATCAAGATTACTCAGAGGTCGATTTTAAATCCTGGTCAAATGAAAAGAAAGTTCAACTCCTCCTCAGAAAACTAGGTACGTGCAAGTGTAATATAATAATCTGGCCCCACCCGAAGAAGGAAGCTGATGCAAGCGGGGGTGTTTTCCGGTCGTTGAAAGGAACGGATGTTTGTTTGACCTTATTTCCGGCAGTAGCGGAAATGGCTACAAGAGGCAGACAGAACAGGTGTCTCTGAGAATTACGTGGCGTGCGTGGGCGAGGCAAAATCCGGAAGTACCGGTTTGGAGATTATAAAAGACCTCGGCGCACGGATTTCAGCAGAGAGACGGCAGAGAGAGACAGAGACAGTCCGGACAGACAGAACAGAGGAGCAGCAGATACGACGACACTCCCCCGTCAACCCGTCAACCCCTGGAAGCGCGCTCTCACTCTCTGTTCACTAGGCTACACGGTTCATCGTCATTAATAAAAATATAACTTATATTTTTATATATATGCGTGTTTGTCTGTTTATTGATATACAACACAAGCACAATAAATTTACAGATTTTATTCTGCCAAGAAAAACGAGAGATTTGAAATTTAACGAAGCAGTAGGTCTGTTAAAAGAATTATTTAATCCTAGACTGTCGTTATTTCACAAAAGTTGGAAATGTTTAAACCTGCAGAAAAAAGAGGATGAAGATTACACGACTTTCGCGTCAGTTGTAAATAAAACTTGCGATGACTTCAGGTTATCGGAACTGACGACTGATAATTTCAAATGTTTAGTTTTTGTGTAGGGCCTAGTATTTAATAAAGACAGTGAAATGAAGAGACAAATACTGGCTAAGCTCGAAAGCGAACAAAATATTTCATTGCAGAAGTTTGCTGATTTTTGCCAGCAATGTGTCAGTATCAAAGAAGATGCCAAAAAAATTGAAGAGTCCAGGGTAGCAAGCATAAAAAAATTAATAAGAAGTCACGTTTTCGGTCTCTGTCTCCGAGACGTAAGTATCACTCTCCGATGAGAAGTGGAGGAAGTACGAGAACCCCCCCCCAAAAGCTTGTTACGGCTGTAGAGAATGACATTGGTACAGTGATTGTCCATTCAAACGCAAGACTTGTAGAAACTGCAATAGACAAGGTCACAAAAAGTCCAAATGCAGATCCAAAAGCATGAGTCACGTGAAAATAACAAGAACAGATGAGCTAAATCAGAATATAAGAAGATATTTACCAGTAAAAATGCTAAACCAATCAATAAGAATGCATCTCGATTCTGGAAGTGATATATCGATAATAAACGTAAAGACGTGGAAGAAACTAAATAAACCATCATTAATAAAGGCGAACAAGGTTGCTAGAACGGTTACTGGAAAAAATTCCACTTTGAAGGAGAACTGATTTTGAATGTAAATTTCAATAATCAAACAAGATTAAAAATGTTTGTAATGAAAGGAACTAACAACTTGTTTGGCACAGATTGGATGGATAAATTTGACTTGTAGAATTTGCCTATAAGTGCATACTGTAAAAATATCAACGAAAAGACTGATGATATAAAAAAATTAAAGGCGGAGATAAAAAAAAAATAAGCATTCCCTGAAGTGTTTTCGGACGGTTTAGGGAGGTGCACGAAAACAGCTGCGAAAATTCGACTAAAGAACGACGCGCAACCATTTTTTAAGAAAAAAAGAAATACACCTTACGCGGCGATCGAGAAAATAAATATAGAATTAGATAGACTGCCATGATTAGGCGTGATATCAAAACTCGAATACAGCGACTGGGCCGCACCAGCTTTTTACGTTAAAAAAAAGTCGGGCGATATTCGTATTTATGCTGATTTCTCAACGGGGTTGAATAACGCCATTCAGGACTACCAATATCCACCACCTAGTCCAGAGGAAGTATTCTCTAGATTAAATGGTGGTTAGTATTTCACAAAGATTGACCTCAGCGAGACATATTTACAAATTCCAGTTTACGATGAGAGTTCGAAGCTTCTATGCATAAACACTCATAGCGGGTTCTATAAGTACGAACATCTCGCATTCGGAGTAAAAACGGCACCAGCAGTGTTTCAGAAAACCATGGACACTATGCTGTCGGGGTTGGATTTCTCGATTGCGTACCTCGACGACATCCTTATCAAGAGCGAAACAGTCGAGGAGCATAAAGGACATTTGCATGAAGTGTTCGAGAGGATACGAAATTATGGCTTCAAAGTTAAGAAAAATAAATGTGATTTCTTATTAGAAGAAACCAGATACTTGGGCCATATAATCAACAAGGAAGGGTAAAAAACTGATCCAAATCGTTCCTCAGCAATTCGGAACATGCTTGAGCCCAAAGATGTGAAAACATTACAAAATATTTTACGGTTAGTAAATTACTATCAATACTTCATCCCTAATCTACACAACTTGCGAGCGCCATTAAACGAATTATTACAAAAGGACAAAGTATGGCGTTGGTCGATTGAATGCAAGCAAGCATTTGAGGAAATCAAGGATAGGCTGACATCGGATCTATTCCTTGCACATTACGATCCTAAACTAGAAATAGTAATAGCTTCTGACGCCAGCGCACACGGAATTGGCGCGTGTATTCTGCATAAATGGAAGGAAGGAGCAATGAAGCCAATCATGCGAGCAGATCATTACTTCCTGCGGAACGCAGCTATTCACAAATCGAAAAAGAAACTTTGGCGATAATCTTTGCTGTAACAAAATTCCATCGGTATATCCATGGGAGACATTTTATTCTGCAGACGAACCACAAACCGTTGCTTACTATTTTTGGTTCAAAAAAGGGACTCCCCACTTATACGGCAAACCGTTTACTAAGATGGGGGACGATATTGTTAAATTACAATTTTAAATTGCAACATTTACCATCAAGCAAGATAAGACACGCCGATGTCTTGTCTAGACTCATACCCAAATCAGTTGAACCATTAGAGGATACAGTGATTGCTGCGCTAAGATCAGAAGTTGAAGTAAAGAATACTCTGACTGATACAATAAGGGAACTACCAGTTTCATTAATATAAATGCAAAGCTAGTTGAAAAGGACATGCGGACATCAGGAACCTTTTCACTGTGCGATAATTTGGTACTCTACAGTGAAAGAGTAGTAATTCCTAAGGGCATTGCAGAGAAGAATCTGAAAGGACTTCCATGCGGGGCATCCAGAAGTTAACCATATGAAGAGTCTAATGCGGTCTTATGTTTACTGGCCGGGAATGGACGCAGACATGACGACCATGGTCGGTAAATGTAAGGGGTGAAGTCTTGCTGCAAAATCGCCACAAATTTTACAAAAACCCTGGCCTAAGACAGACAGACCTTGATCAAGGGTACATATAGATTTCGCAGGTCCAATTGACAATCTCTATTACTTGGTAATAGTAGACAGCTATACTAGGTGGCCTGAGGTTTTCCAAATGAAAAGACCCACGGCGGAAAACACAATCAGTAAATTACATGAATTATTCGCTAGGTTCGGTATAGTGGACAAAATAGTGAGTGACAGTGGAACTCAATTCACGGCAAAGGAGTTCAAGGATTTTTGCGAAACATTTCAAGTGGAACACATAAAATTTCCACCATATCATCCACGTTCAAACGGATTAGCAGAAGGATTTGTGGATACCCTAAAAAGAGCACTTAAAAAGGCTACAGGGACGCCCACAAAGAAGGCACTGCAACTATTCTTGCAAGTTTATAGAATAATTCCAAACAAAGCCGCGCCTTCAGCACTGTCGCCTGCCGAACTTATGTTCGCGAGAAAGGTTCGATCGGCATTCGACAAGTTAATTCCTAGTAAAAAGTTACATACGCCCACCACAACCACACCGAAAAAAAAATTTCATGTAAATGAAAAAGTTTATTTTAAAAACTATAAAAATAATACTGCATCCTGGCTACCTGGTGTAATAAAAGAACGGGTCGGAAACATGTTGTACATGTTACAAAGTCCTAAATTCATGCATAGGCAGCATGTAAATCAAATAAAAAAAAGGTTGTCAGAAGAAACTACAGACACCCCGCTAAGAGAAGATGAAAACGTAGAAGCATTGTACGACAAGTTTGACCTACAAATGTCTCAAGAGTGAAGAGGTAAAAGAAAGGAAATCCACCAGGAAAAGAAAGGCTACTCACCATTTAATAATGGATCCCAAAAGGAAAAGATATCAGGACTGACTAAAAAAAAAAAAAAAACAAGGCAAAATAATCTTCGGAGGGGTGAGTTAGGGCGCTCTACACCTTTGTCTTATAATGGACTGTTCTTATCACTACATAAAGTGGTAGGGGAAAGCCCTCGGGCGTTGCGTTGAGCATTGCGTTAGCGTTGACTGTTCAGCTCGATATCAAGTCAGTCGAGTATTTCCGGTAGCGAACCGGAAGTGTGCAATACACAGACTCTACGTCTTACTACCATTCGTGTTACTAAACCATTGTTCCTGTTGTACATATCTTTTTCCGGCAATATATTTCATTTACTTTATTTCCGTTGTTTGTGATTATTTACTCAACTATTTCTGTTACACACAACATAACATATATATAGATAATTGGTTGGTGAGCAGGTCAGAAAGTTCATATGCGTGTGTCCTTGTTTGTTTGTTCTTTGTTTTTTTGCTCACACTATCTCGTTAAATCTCTTTCGTTTTAGGAATCTTCATTTGTTGCCTAGAAATAAATATTGCGAAATTTGATGTCCTCTTTCCATTTCAAAATTGTTTTCGGCGATTTAGATTAATTCTAGTTTAATTCTTAGTTCTTTTTGTTGTTTTTGGAATACAATTTTGCAATTGCTATGTGATGTCGGTTCTTCAATATGGCAGTGAATGTTGGACAATATCTTTGAAGATGAAGGAAAAACTTGAAGCAGCTGAAATGTAGTTCTAACGAAGGATGTTGCGGATATCATGTGAGCAATGACGAGGTTATCGAAAGGATGGAGACGAAAAGGAAATTATTACTGAGCATCAGGATAAGACGACTAAAGTTCCTGGGACAAGGATGGAGGAAGGAGGGCTTGGAAAACCTGTTACTAACAGGCCAAATAGCGGGAAAAAGAGACAGGGGAAGGCAGCGGATAATATATTTGAAGGACCTGATCAGGTGGATGACGGAACGAGGGTTGCATGGTGCAACAGAAGAAAGCGTGCTAAGAGCTACCAGAGATGTGACACAAAAAAGAAGTTTTGCTATGGTTTGCGAATTTTTTTTATTAGTTCGTTTCAGTTTAGTATGTCTGTGTGTGTTTCTAAGGATTTCCATTTGTTTCGTTGAGGGAAAGCTTGTATTTTTTAAAAATATTTCTTCCTCCACTACATTCGTGCAGAAGTTGGGAAACAAAATTTCTTGTTATTGGCTAGTTTAATGTTATTTCTGTGCTAGGTTACTCATTTCTTTAGGCCTTGTGTCACCCCACGTATATTTTTGAGCATTCATCGCATTTTAGAGCGAGTGTGAAAAAAAAAACAACAAACACGCACGCATATGAACTTTCTGACTTGTTCACTGTCCACTTATTTATATATACACGATATTTTCCGACGTCTGAATGAGAAACTGATCTCGATATGTAAAGTCACCAGTATGTTTGTCTGAAGAGAGTCAGTATTAGACTCGAAACACGTGTAGCGTCAAAAAAACTATTTTGGACATTTAATATATTATACAAAAAGGAAATAATATTAATATTAATAATAACTGTAAATCGTCACAAGAAAAGCTCTCATGGTTTCTCGCACTTTTTTCTTCTATACCAATTTCTCTAGTTGGAACAACCCCTATTTCTGGTTTTATATATATATATATATATATATATAAAACAAACACCCAACCTATCAACCATCCTCACTTCTAACAAATATTTAAATAATACAAACCTATCAGGGAATTTAAAATGTGGAAAGCCCCGTTGTTTAATCTGTAAACATCTAATAACAGACAAAACATTCTCTGTACCCAACACAAAAATAAAATTACACCCACCAAACCTTACTTGTGATAGCAAAGACATCATCTACTATCTCTTCTGCTCAATTTGCCCCAACAGTGGATATATCGGCGAATCCGGTAATAGCTTTCAATAGATTTCGCTTCAATAATCACAAACTAAATATACGACAAAAAAATGTATACTCCCCAATTGCAGCACATTTTAATCAACCCGATCACACTTTAGAAAATTGCAAATGTTTACTAATAGACTCCAATTTTAGTTCTACATACACACGCAGAAAGAAAGAAAAATACTGGATTTTAAAATTAAACACACACAAGCTAGGGTTAAACAGGGACATAGGTGTGTTGAATCTCTACAAATATTTCAATAGGTAAAAAGAATGTTCTTTCAGATATTCCAAGGAATTTTTCATCTAAAACAAACAGACTTTCTCCACGGAGGTGTCGCGTGTTGATTGGTTGACCGAAAATAAACAAACGGACGTGCCGCATGCTGATTGGTTTATCGACACCACGCGATATAAACAAAAAAATAGATATTCCAAGAGATTTTTTGTCTAAAACAAACAGACTCTCTCCACGGACGTGCCGCGTGTTGATTGGTTTACCGAAAATAAACAAACGGACGTGCCGCATGCTGATTGGTTTATCGACACCACGTGATGTAAACAAAAAAGTATTAGGACGCCATCGTAAAAATACGTTTCCAATTCTAATTTAAAAATCACTTGTTTCTGATGAAGGACCGAGGGCGGTCTGAAATATAAAACACTATAAAAATAAACAAATACTGTTTAAAAAAGTACGTTTTTAAATTCAAAACTTTTTATTAATATTCTTTCCTATACATATTAAGACAGTATACGTGGATGATCATCACTATATATATATATATATATATATATATATATATATATATATTCCATTTGTAAACGAGTTATTACGCGACCTAGGTTTCTAATATGAGTTTTGTCTTTAGGCGATTCTCAATAATTGATTTTACTGTTTACTGTGTTTTTTGTTTTGTATTTTTAAGAAAGCTCCTTTAACGATCTTCTTTTCAACGATCACTTTTCAGGGAATTTTTGAACCCGCAATTCTTAAAATTACAAGGAACTATGACGTTTTCATCCATGGTTGTATGAGCCTAAGAGGTATTTTTATATGATTACACTTACCCATAAATTCCGTTCTTTTATTCAATAGTTCGTTTTTGTTTGGGAATAGCATAATCGCTTTTATTCCATGCACAATCTACCTATTTTGCCAGCATTTTAAGGCTTGGCTGTTTTTACTATACTCCACGTTATGTTTGGGTCTTTTCCAAATTTTGATTTTAATTTCCACACGTCGATAGCCATTTTTGTACATTTTTTAAAGTTCTTAATTTGGATGTATAATTGTGATTGAACCACCAGATCTTAAAGGTGTCTTTAGTTGATCCCACATATTTTATTTTGGGAAACTATCTAAATTACTGGTGCAACTGTAACTTAGCTGGACTGTGTTTCTCTTCAAATTTTCTTTAGTTCTGATCCTTTTGGAAAGTGTCTATCTATCAGTTTAAAAATACTTGTCCTATTTTGGTCTTTCCTTCTAAATTAAATGGCGGGCTTGAACCAGATAATGTTTCGTTTTCTATTATCATTTTTTGCTTGTCTGTTTGGTTGAGAATTATATTGTAAAATGTTCTTATGGCCAGATTTTCTTAGTGCTTCTTCATAGATATTTTTCTTTTAATAAAATATTGTTTTGTTTGACGATTTATTTGATAGTCTGCGTTCTATTCCACCAGAGATTTTTTTATATTGTACTTAACAAACTAAAAACATAGACATAAAAAACATATGGCAAGTCTAGACATAAAATACTTATACACAAATGTTCCTATAGATAAATGCTTAAATCAATTAAAAACACACTTAACAAAAACAAAAATAAAATTACCTCTACCTGCACAGAGAATCATAAAACTATGCTATCTAATTACTAAGCAATGTTTCTTCACTTTCAATGACCATTTCTATAGACAAAAATTTGGTTTACCAATGGGATCGCCTTTTAGCGGCGTTCTCGCTTGTTTATTTTTAGAATTTCTGGAAAGAGATTGTTTCAGTAACATTTTACCACCAAATTTCTCCTACTTTAAATATATAGACGACTCCCTTCTAATCTATCCAGAAACTGCTAACATAGCAGATCATATCTATCTATCTATATATATATATATATATATATATATATAACTTTACACCATTACTGTCATGTGAAAGTGTATGAAGTAATATTTTATTATGTTTGTCATATAGGCATATTTTTTAAATGGTTAGTAGATGTGAGCGTTAAACAAGTAGTCATAACCGTAGTTTATTTTATATTTACGTAAAGTTACTCTGTTTAGACCGCCTAGAAAAAAACATCTGCGAGAAGAATCCTATTTGGCCAAATGCAAAGCACGTTTACGAAATAATTGCGTTGTCGTATTGAATTTTCGAGTAACGAACCGACCAATTAACATCTCATGATAAGCGCGCTCAATACCAGAGAAAGACGTGTGGTGAGTCGGGGAAAGTTTGAAATGCGAAGCGGGATTTGATTATGGAATCATTTTCATGGCGTAGAAATAAGATTCACTCATAGTGTGGATCTGAAAGAAAGAACACAACGATGGCGTTAGTAATTGCCAATTAAGACTTAATTACATGTCTGGCTTGAATTTGCACACAACACTGAGCAGATAAACTAGAGTATTTTAAGTGACTCTTTTGAATGTCATAATATCTTGTTCGACGGACAAGACGATAAGTATTAGACATGTTTAGTTCTAAAAGGATTATCGTAAGAAGATGAATTAATCATGTAGACATGTCATAACTTTGCTTAAGTTCATTATGATACAGTAAAGTAAGATATCTGTAAGTAATTTGAACAGTTGAGCCGACCAGATTATTTTTGATAACTCTAGACAAGAATTTGGTGCAAGGAAAATGTTGCAATTGATATCATAGCTAATTTTAAACAATTTCATTAATTCGAATATAATAATCATTTTCCGAAGTTATGTATAGTTTTTGCTTCCGATGATGGACAAAAAACGAAAATTGCCAATTTAAGTCATGGTTGAAAAGCGAATAATAAATAGCTTTGAAAATGAAAATCAAAGTTTTGGGTATAAGATATAAAGAAAAGTACATAAAAACAGATTTTAAAATAAATATAGACTTAAAATTTAAAAAGAACAATCCTTGTAAGAACTTTTGCTTTTTTTATTTTCGTAAATGATTTGTCTATCTTGAGCCTCCAACCGTAATTTATCATACTTTTTTGATCCGATCTCCCTTGATAGCTATCCTCCATAAATTTTATCTAAACTTATTTATAAATGGAACTTTGTGTGTATCCGTTACCTATAGACCCCGAAACGGCTGAACCGATTTTCTTGAAAATTTACACAGTTGTACTATAAGCGTCTGCGGGTGCTCTTAGCTAGGTTTTGTGTCGAGTTACTCTAGATAAATATCGAAAATCGATAATCGAAAAAATTGAGTTATAGAAGGAGTGGCCCGATTTTAATCAAATTTGATACACTCATAGAAAGACATAAGAAACGATATTCAGAAATTTCAAGGTTACAGTTCTTACAATAGTGCAGAAAATCGATAATATATATATAAAAGGCAAGATGTTTGTGTGTGTGTCTCTGTTTATCTGCCTGTATGTCTGTATTTTTTTTCAGCACTTTTATTTTAGTTTTTGATTCGGGTTTGGCTCTAAGTAGGTATAATTTTAGTTCTTAGTCTCAGCCATGATACCATTTACTCAGAGGACATATTTAGCATTCAAAATTCAGTTTACGACGAAAAAAACTTATTTTATATCGATACCAGGAAATCAAAATTTGACTTACATCCATTCATTTTTCTTTCAGTCTACAGTTTTTTCTTTAACTAGAAACAACTATTGCTTTTTAGTCTTTTGTGCCAACGTCCAAAGAGTCTGAGCTCTAGAACCATGGATTAGTTTTAAAGCTTTCATTACACCTGGGCAACGACGGGCTATACTGCTAGTATATTGATAAAAACGTTCTCCTTATTCCTCACATCTATCGCCGCAGTTTTATGGAAACCTGTCCAAATTGCTATGCAGAAGATAAGGTTTGATCCTGATGTTAGCGCCAAGCTGTCGGCAGTTTGCCGGCCTATATTTGTCTATCTTATGATTACAAAGAAAGGTTTTACGACAGAAAAAAACTGAAATCTAGGCAATTGATTTTGGGTTATTTAAGCTCATCATCACATCGAATGAATGGCTTTATCTACTACAAGGAATGTTTGGTCCCTGTGGATCACTGTGTCGTACAAGAAAATTCTTCGCGTCAGAATCCATATTTTACATTTACAAACCTAACATTCGTGTGTTCATTGAATACTACTGCCATAGCTGATCTAATGCTCCTTCTATTAATCTTGAGGTTCTTGACAAAATCTAAAAGATCTATAATTTAATAGATTTTGACTAAGCAACTCGTTTCAGTCAATTTCTCAAAGATGTGACGTGGCTTCCCTCTGTCTTTTCCGTTCATTTCTCCTACTCATGCGAGCTTTTATCCCTGACGCCCGACTATATGAATTTAAGCGTGGTACGAGATTATCATCTAGGTCCCATTAGATGCAACTGCTAATTCTACTCCAACATTTTATATTCTTGCAGTTTTCCCCAGTGGAAAGTTTACTTGCTTCCTTGACAACTACAATATTCAAAGATCTAATTGCAACATCAATCGCCATCTTCTTGACTCCCGTTCAGCTTTTGCCCTTTCCTCAGTCTTCTCTATACTCAGTCTTTTTCTCACTTTCACTTGTTCTAACCATCTGATTACTACTGGTCTTCCTGCCTTGCTTGGGGTGGATTGGTTAAAAAATATATTGTTATATAAAGTTAGTCAGTTAAGTGCCATACATGATACACACTTTGGGCGATCATGTCTCTTTCGAGCCATGATTAACTGGGCGGAAGATTATCCCGCAGTAGGCTTTTCGTACTATTTAATCCATAACTGAAAGAAAAGAGACGGATTAATACCTTTCCGAAAGGTATTTGTGCATAAGTGAATGCGAGGAATTCAACCCCGATTTGTTGTTCCGAGTCGATATCCATAGCAGCACAACGCACATCTAGTAATATAAAAGGCTTATATAAAAATATACCACTTTTCATCAATGGCTAAGTTAATTACTAAGAAACGGCAGTCTTCTGGCGTGAAATTCTCTTCCAGATGAAGTTTTTAGAAAGGGATCTATTATTTGTGTTCAGATTTTCTATCATTTTCTATCATTTTCTATCATTTGTTAAAAACATCTCCCAGAGAAACGAACTGCTATATTTCCAGAACATAAACTGACTGGAAACTAATCGCAAGAAAATTTTAAAGAAAATATAAACAAAAAGGGGCACTTGTACTGCAGTGAATATTAGCTTGGAATGGTGCATTCACTTTTTTTTTTAATCATTTCACCCCGGGCAAGGCGTAAATGCCACTGATGTGCGGGGGGGGGGGTGCTACATAACTGAAAGAAAATTAATTAGAGGAGGGAGAAGAGGATTACAAAACCAATTAGAAAGAAGCAATAGAAAGATAAAAATGCAGGTGTAATGACAGTTGCAAGGGGGGAGAGAAAGGGAAGGATATACGGGGTGGGGGAAGGGCTAGAGTCAAGTGGTTAGTAGATGAGTATTGACATTGCATTTCAATTTCTGGAGGTTGTAGCCGTCAGGAAAGCAAGAATATGGGAGCGAGTTCCACAGGCGAGAAGAAGCTGCAGGAGTAGAATTGCTGTCTGCATTTGGTTAACCTAACTGTGAATGGGTGGGGGCCAGTTGCCATTCTGGTTGCACGAGTAAACACCTATTGAGGAGAAACCAGTGACTTAAGTTCGTCTAAGCAGAAGCCATGAAAGTACTAGGCACCAGTGACTTAAGTTCGTTGAAGCAGAAGCCATGAAAGTACTTATAGAACAGACAAAGGGAGGCCACATTTCGTCGGTGGGGAAGTGGCTGTAGTCGAGCCGCCAAGTCAGCACCTATCACGTTACTAACTCTCCTTTGGAGCCTGTCGAGAACACTGAGGTGAGCGGCAGGGGCGCCTGACCATAATTGGCAGCAGTACTCCATGCAGAGTCGAATGGTAGACTTGTATATATGCAGGATGGATTCAGGCGCAAAGAACATCCTGGATCGACACAGTGACTTACGCGCAAAAGTATTAAATCACCTCTTCTGTTCAGTTATGGGTTGAATAACAGGACAGATTAGGTTCTATATCCTTGTTCGGCACTCAGTCTAACGCAGAAAGTTATGGCAACCTACTGAGGGGCATCTTCTGCCAAGTAGGTTATTAGAAAGGGACATGTTCGCCTAAGCATATATCACGCATGGCACTTAACTGACTGATACTTAGAAGGAAAAAGTGACGGTTGAAAATTCTAGATCATATAATGAGGGAATATGGATTGGAAAATTAACACTCACAAGGATATTAAAGCAAGATTGACCAAGAATAAAGTAACTACTAAGTAGTGTAAGTAAATGACAAAACAGACGTAAAAACGATAAACCTTGGTTCGTCATGAAAGGACATGGTATATAAAGGAACAATGAAGTTTCGTTGTAGATGGACAGAAGACTGATGGCAAAAAATGTGGTTCTACAGAAGGATACTTAGAATAACACGGACGGCGCGCGTTATCAACGAAGAAGACTTAAAGAAAGTGAAAGTAAAACAGGCACTCAGAACTAAAAAAAGAATCGTTGAATTTTTACGCAAAAAATGAGGAAGAGGTGATTAGAAATTTTCACACTTACAGGGAATATCTGCAAAAAGAAGGGCAAGAGGCATCTACTTGACCTGCACGTGTCAATGGATACCAGAACAAGCTAAGAGCTACAAGTAATACGTAGACGCCGAGAGCCATGATCTCCAGTACCACGGCAGATAGAAAAAAAAAAGAATGACAAAATATAGTTTTATGGTATTTGTCTATGATTCTGAGATGTGGTAGAATTTACACTATTTACATTATTCGGACTGTTGCTTTCATTTTGGTTGCCATTTGTACGACGTTTCAGCCATTGCATGCTTTGGCCCTCTTCAGGTGCTAGGAATTTCAAACCGAACCTAAAAGAGGCTTTGCACAAGGAATGAGATTCATATACCCCAGTAATAGTAATAAAACGTTCGGTTCAAAATTCCTTGCACCTGAAGAAGGCCGGAGCATACAACAGCCAAAGGGTCGTACAAATGGCAACCAAGATGAAAACAATATTTCGAATAATATAAATTTCAGATGCTAGGAATTTCAAACCGAATCCAAAAGAGGCTTTGTACAAGGAATGAGAATTGTATACCCCAGTGAAAGTAATAAAAGTTTCGGTTCGAAATTCCTAGCATCCAACGAAAGCCGGGCATACAACGGCCAAAAGGCCTTACAAATGGCAAACAAAATGAGGACAAAAGTCCGAATAATGTAAATAGTATAGTTTTATGGTATTATATATTTATGGTTTCAAGTGATCAAATCAGATATAGAGCGTGTGTAAATATCAAAGTGGACCTTGAGGCCAACAATCACAGGCTACAATCACTAATCGCTAATTCATATGATGAACGTTTCTTTTTTTTTTTTTAAATTATGCTACTGGAGGCAGAAATTGTAATGAATGAAGGAGAACGAGAACGCTTTTGTGTGTTGAATTGAAATGGAAGGAAAATAAAGGAACAGGGTCAGAAAGATAGAAGATGGCCATTGGCATTTCATTTAAATGTTTCAAGATTACGGATAGCAGAAAGACACAATATCAAAAGGTGTTCCATGGGCAAGAAACTAAAGTATTAAATATGAACAGATTGCTGATTCTTTTCAATTCAACAGTGAAACCTAGCAAGTCTAGTTTAAATTCATGCAGTTATCGTACTAAATAGGAAGGCTCATCCGATCAATCGGCATAAAATTATTTGAAGAAAAGACAGAGAGAGGGAAATACGTTATATTTGCAAATTCTTGCATATTGTTGAAATTTGTTAATCATTTTCTGTTTATGGCACTTTATGACTTTACTTTCAAAATTGCAATGTAATGTCACGAGTGTATTGTGAGGAATTTACACAAACTTTTTACAAACTCTATAATAATTCCTTTAAAGTCAAAAAAGCTTACTGAACTGTTAATATCAGTTTTCTGATATGGAGGAAAATGCTAAACAATCTCCACAGATGAACAAGGGATTAAAGTAACAGAAATGTTGTTCTACTAAAGAATGCTGAGTCTTCCATGGACCGAACATTCTTTTGATCGTTTCACCCCAAGCAAGACGGTAACGCCACTAATGTGCATGGGGCTACATAAGAGTAAAAAGATTAGATAGGAGGAGAGTAAGGAAAAAAGATGAACCAGTTAGAAAGGAACAAGAGAAGGATGGGAATACAGTTGTGATGATAGGAAAAGAGAGGGTAAAACATATACAAGGTAATGTAGAAAGAACTAGAATCAAGTGGTTAAGTGATGGGTATTGACATTGCATTTAAATCCATGGAGGGCGTAGCCGTTACGAAATCAAGAATATGGAAGAGAGTTCCACAGGCGGGAAGTGCGAGAAAAGAAATTTCAGGAGTAGAACTGTCGTCTACATTTGGGTGATTTAACTGTGAATGGGTGGGACCCAGTTGCCAGTCTGGTTGCACGAGTAAACTCATGTAGCAGGGTCACCAGTGACTTAAATTCGTCGGAGCAGAAGCCGTGAAAATGTTCATAGAACAGACAGAGGGAAGCCACATCCCGTCGATGAGAAAGTGGCTGTAGTCGAGCAGCCAAATCGGTACCTATCACATTACTGATTCTCCTTTGGAGCCTGACAAGAACACAGATGAACAGCGGGTGCGCCTGACCATACATGACAGCATATAAGAAACGACGAAAAAAAAATACAGAAAGGCTGAAAGAAATCTTACAGAGCCAATGGCCAGCTAATAAAAAAAGGTTGTCTTGATAAATCACCGTAGAGAAGGAAAGAGCATACCACTCCACTGTTACTCCTAAGAAAAACCATGACATTTACAAATCAATACATAAAACTCAATGGCATGAAGGGGGTTAAGTCCAAAGGAATTAAATTGTAAATGGACACAAAAGGACACTTATATTTAACATCTGGAAGTGATAGTTGACATTTTAAGAGTCCCTAATAGGGAAAGAGGGCTTAGAAAACTTGATAGTCATAGGACATATTGAAGGCCAGAGGCCCAGCAGAAAAGAGAGTAAAACATACTTAGCGAGCTTGAGTCAATAGATGTTAAAGTTAGGCTTAGGAGAGAAAAAGCTTATTAAGAACTACAAAGGGCAAGTAGTTTTGGAGAGCCATGATTGCCTTATGAAGGGACACGGCTGATGGAAGAAGAACATGTAATATTTTAGTAATATAACTTTTGTAGCTGGGATTTAATGTCGAGTTTTATATAGCGCCTTTATTGAGAATTGAACTCATTACAAAGCAGTAATGGTCAGTCAGACCAACTCTGATAACTATTACCTGACGCCAAGCCATCCTATTGTAGTTCAATTTGATGATTATTACAGGTCAATCAACCACAATGTGGTGGATAAAGAAGAAATAAATGAAAGAGAACAATTAAAATCTGTATTCGCTTAATAGAACCAATAGCGAGATCTGAATAGACATTCTTACTTTCACCCCCGCCCATTTTTCTCCATCAAACGTATCTACTTCTAACAAAGTTGTTTAAGGGACGGTCAAAACGTCAACTTTAAGTAAATGCATTATACTTAATTAAGTGTTCCACGCATGAAATGGACCATATCGCTGTTATGTCTTGGAACCGAGTCGAGAGAAATTAGCTATAAACATTGTCAGAGCTTTGATTCGAGACAGACGAGATCCGGCTAAATAATAGTTACCATTAACGGTCAGATAATTTGAACTTTTACATTTCGCCTCCTTGTTGTTGACCCGAGATAATTCATCCGGAATATGGGGTGTAGGAGTGAGGGAACAGTTCAAAATCTAATTTCAGTTAGATCGAGTTTTCACAATAAAATACGTGTACGAAGGGATGGCTTTAAATGACTTGTGGTATCATCATCATTTCGTCGGCGATAGTGTTTCGCGATTGTTCGGCAAACATAAAATAGATTTAACATTGTAATGTAGAGATTCAACATTAATATTCAGGGCGGCTACGACTATTTTTTAATGAAGATTTTAGAAACAATAAAGTTTTATCCTCAGAATAAATGAGAAAACAAAACTATAAATATGGTAAACGAGCAGTATAGCCCGGCGTTGCTCGGATGTCATGAAAGCTTTAAAACTAATCCATGGTCCTGGAGCTTAGACTCTTTGGACGTTGGCACGAAAGACTAAAAAGCAATAGTTGTTTCCAGTTAAAGCGAAACTGTAGACTGAAAGAAAAATGAATGGATGTAAGTCAAATCTTGATTTTCTGGTATCGATATCAAATAAGTTTTTTTCGTCGTAAACTGAATTTTGAAGGCTAAATAAGTCCTCTGAGTAAATGGTATCATGGCTGAGAATAAGAACTACAACTATACCTGCTTAGAGCCAAACTCGAAGCAAAAACTAAAATAAAAGGGCTGAAAAACTGATTTTGATTAGACCCGGTAGGATATCGGGGTATCGATTTCCAATATCGGAGTCAAATATGTCATCCAAGGATAGAACTGCAAACGTGAAACTTCTGAATATCGTTTCTTATGTCTTGGTCTATGAGTGTATCAATTTTGATGAAAATCAGACAATTCCTTCTTTAACCCGTTATTTTCGATTATAGATTTTCGATATTTGTCGGGTGTACCACGACACAAAACCTAGTTAAGAACACTTGCATACGCTTATAGTACAACTGTGTAAATTTTCAAGAAAATCGGTTTAGCCGTTTCGGAGTCTATAGGTAACGGACACAGAGACACACACAGACAAAGTTACATTTATAAATAAGTTTAGATAGATTAGATAACAACAATGAAGTTGATATTTATAAACAAATGGTATCATAATGAGCAATAAAGATGCAGTTTGTTCTCCCAATACAAGTACCAAGAGTCACTCAAGCAAGTTGGTTACTGATTTAGCTTGTTGTATCAGTAAAATAAGTATTGCAGTTTATGATGGCATTTGGGAAGGATAATGGTTAATCCGAAACATGTAAACATTGTTTTGATTAAGCTGGCATTGTTTCCGCGGTCTGTTTCCGAACGTAGAATTATTTTGTATAAATCTTTCCTAATTGAAGTTATTCCTTACTACTGGAATATGAAGCGAATGTTGATATCTTCCAATGTGTTGCTTACTTTAAAGTTGATGCGGTACTTGTTTAAAACATTTGAGGCGTCTTGATCTAGTACCACAGACATTTTTAATGACTTCCTTTTTCTTCGTTTTCGAAATAACTGCTGATTAATGGATTTGGAATATTAAATTGTATTTTTCTGGATAATTATTAAGTCTAAACGAAACATGATACGGTCTATACTATATCTACTAAGATCATTCCGGTTTAGTTGAAACTGGTATTCTGTTTCGCTTCGAGAAAAAGTACAACTGTATTTAATTTATTTACACAAATAATCAACTGTAATGCTTCAATAACAAGTAAGTAAATTTCATTCATGCATGATATTAAATCACATGCTGAAATACCATCTGTTGAAAATGGATACGTACAGGTGTTCAAAATATTAGGACCTCGACTAAATTCTCACTGTTTTCCAACAAATGGCAATCCCAGAAATGTGTGCATTTAGTTTAAGTGCTATAAGCAAGCTAGAAATTCAGTGTATGTCATTTAGCCGAAGTGGGTCACCTCGAGATGGTGGAATGGTTAACAAGCTTGTCTCTCTGGGATCATTATAACTGAGTCATGAGTTCGTTCCTAACTGGGTATCCTATACTTTCGGCCCTATGCCACCTTTAATTTGCGCTTAGAAAATCATGGGGTACCTCGAGGTGGGGTAATGGTTAGCTAATTTGTTCTCGATAAAGTCATTGCAATTGAGTAGTGAGTTTATTGGGTACCTCGTACTGTCGACCTTGTGTCACCATTTAACCGAAGTGTAAACACTTTTCTTTTTCAGGGCGTTAAACATGTCGGGTTTAGTGTCAAATAAAGTGTATTTCCGCATAATTTCACAATAGAAATATGCAGCTGAAACACAGAATTTTTACAGTGGCTATGCTCTGTTAGAAGCAGCATGCAGATACTGATTTAGGCCTTTCAAAAATGATTTGCTAAAGAAAGCTCTGCCCAACCAAATATATTTGAAGACAAACAATTGGAGGTATTACTTCATGATGACTCAGGTCAAGCGCCAGCTGAACTTGCAGCATCAGTACTTCCGGATAATATCCTAGCCAATTTTATTAGACATAAAAATACAACACGTAACAAGTGTTCATTCAGCGAAAACAGTCAGTTGATAGGCAAAAACTGGGCGATGTTGGAAAGAATTCGAAAAAAGAGGACAGCACCTTGCAGCCACTGCCGCCACATAAACTCACAGATATAGGTAACCAGCACTGTTCGGTGAGTGCCGTTCTGTCGCTTATTCCTGAACTTGGCAGCCCTCCACATTCGCTTGATATGTTGATTGTATCTCCTCCACTCGTCTGTAATTACTGTGGAGCCAGGCCGAACCGACTGCTCCATTATAGGTGTCAATGTTGCTGCACTCTGTTCTAGTATTTGCATACGAGAAACATTCTTTAATCTCACGATACATTCCCCAAATACCAAAATTGTGTGGTGTGTTTTACTGTTTTATATTTACTCTTCACAAAATGATTTCAGTTTTTGGTACTCCAAATTTTTTATACAAAATTGGCGGGGAGATAAACCGGAATTACTGCAGAATCATTAGTTTCAAAATGTTTGAAAGCATTAGAAATGGGTGTATACGTGTTGAATCTGAGAGGGGGCGAACGGCGTCTTGACACGAGTGAACATCTACTTCTACAACAGAAAAAAACATATCTACGGTTCTAAGCTTCTGCTCTGCATCTGGTGATATCAGTTGGGTGTTGTTTATTATCAGCTGCTCAAACCGACCGAAATCATCACTGGAGAATGCTATCGACTGCAGTTGATGCGTTTAAGCCAAGCATTACGATAAAACGTCATTTTGCATCATGACAAAGCTAGGCAACATGTTGCAAAATGGGTGGAATTTTACTTGGAAACGCTTAAATGGGAAGTCCTACCGTAGCTGCCGTATTTACCAGACTTCGGATCTTTCTGATTAGCCCTTGTTTTAATTGGAGGCACATGGCCTGGCAACACAGCATTTTAATTCACATGAAGATGAGTTGACTCGTGGTTATTCTCAAAGATGTGTCATTCTGCCGACGTAGATTTCAAATGCTGCAAAAAAATGGGTAAAAGTAGTGGCTAACGATTGAAAGTACTTTCAATGGTATGTTTTTTTATTAATTATTTTCTAAATAAAACATTACTCTTCATTTTAAGCATTTTAAGTAATAAGATTTATCCTATTCTGCAGGAACTGTTTCTTAATGAAATTCTAATCTTTCAGCATGATAATCCACCGTAAAGCTGTAGGTGAATGACACGAGGAACCTTCTAGTAAATCAAAACATTTTATCTGGCTACGACAATCCCTAGATATCAACAGCATTGATTATTTATGGTTCATTTTACAAACACAAGTGAGAAGTCGATATCCTTTACCATCATCATCGAAAGAATTAGAGACTGTTTTAGCTGAATGGATAAAAAAAATTCCTCTGGAAACAGTTCAAACTTTGTACGAGTCGATCACATACAGAATCCAAGCTATAACTACTGACAAATCGATTGACTTTCTCGGCTCCTATGATTCTCCTTGTGGCCACTATGATTGTATGTTGTACTTGGCAGTTGATCTCGTGAAAACTGATCAGATTCTCATCAGCATTCTTATTACTTTTAAGTTTTCATATATATTCCACTTGTGTCATGGCATCGAGGAATGGCTGCGTGTTGTTATCACAATCTTTATGGGCAAAGAATATCCTATAAGAACGAATGGCTCCTAATTATCATTGCGTAGTAGTACTACCTTTTGACATCACCTAGGTGAACCAATAAATAAGTGCTATTCAGATATCTTCTTGGCACAATCACTGAAATATTATTATATTATTAAAGTGGTCAGTCCACAGTCCACAGTCAAATGCTTGTTTCTTTTTATAAAATAAGTAATGAAAACTTTAAGACGCGATGCTTAAAAATAAGCTTTACTTTTTAACAATGACATATCTCTAATCAGTTTGTCTATATTTCTGAAATGAGGTAGTATTTACAGTATTTACGTTATTCGGACTATTGTCCTCATCTTTGTTGCCATTTGTACGACGTTTCGGCCTTTGTACACTGCAGCCTTCATCAGGTGCTAGGAATTTCGAACCGACCCATTTATTACAATCACTGGTGTATATGAAGTCCGTTTCTTGTGTAAAGCCTCGACGTTGGTTAGTTCCTGACTTGACTCTTAGAGTTGTGAGTTCAATACAAGGCTACAGCGGAAGTAAACAATTAACGTGCAGGGTTACAGGGCGATAACTCATGACTTCCAATCGAGGCTTTACGCAAGGAATGGAGTTCATATACCTGAGTAATTGTAATAAAGGATTTAGTTCAAAATTTCTATCACCTGAAGAAAGCCGGAACGTACAACGGCCGAAACGTCATCCAAATGGCAACAAAGATGAGGACAATAGTCAGAATAATGTAAATACTGTCTCTGATCAAATCGTTTAACTATCATGACTTCCAATCGAGGCTTTACGCAAGGAATAGAGTTCAGATACCCGAGTGATTGTAATAAAGGGTTTGGTTCGAAATTCCTAGCACCTGAAGAAGGCCGGAGCGTACAACGGCCGAAACGTCGTACAAATGGCAACAAAGATGAGGACGATAGTCCGACTAATGTAAATACTGTCTCTGATCAAATCGTTTAACTCATAATGAGCAAATTTATGCTGTTCCTCATCATTTTCATGAAGAAAAACTCCATCCCTTTCCGTTGTTTCCATGTCACTTGTAATTGGTGTTCACCTATATGTCAGGCATTAAAAGATCTTTTCTTCGGGTAAGTACTGGAACAAAAGTCCATCATACTTGTATTGAACTGGTCTTCTTTTACCTATATGTCAGGCATTAAAAGATCTTTCTTCGGTAAGTACTGGAACAAAAAGTCCATCACACTTGTATTGAACTGGTCTTCTTTACCTATATGTCAGGCATTAAAAGATCTTTCTTCGTAAGTACTGGAACAAAAAGTCCATCATACTTGTATTGAACTGGTCTTCTTTACCTATATGTCAGGCATTAAAAGATCTTTCTTCGGTAAGTACTGGAACAAAAAGTCCATCATACTTGTATTGAACTGGTCTTCTTTACCTATATGTCAGGCATTAAAAGATCTTTCTTCGGTAAGTACTGGAACAAAAAGTCCATCATACTTGTATTGAACTGGTCTTTTACCTATATGTCAGGCATTAAAAGATCTTTCTTCGGTAAGTACTGGAACAAAAAGTCCATCATACTTGTATTGAACTGGTCTTCTTTACCTATATGTCAGGCATTAAAAGATCTTTCTTTCGGTAAGTACTGGAACAAAAAGTCCATCATACTTGTATTGAACTGGTCTTCTTACCTATATGTCAGGCATTAAAAGATCTTTCTTCGGTGGGGTACTGGAACAAAAGTCCATCATACTTGTATTGAACTGGTCTTCTTTACTCATATGTCAGGCATTAAAAGACTTTTCTTCGGTAAGTACTGGAACAAAAAGTCCATCATACTTGTATTGAACTGGTCTTTACCTATATGTCAGGCATTAAAAAGATCTTTCTTCGGTAAGTACTGGAACAAAAAGTCCATCATACTTGTATTGAACTGGTCTTCTTTACCTATATGTCAGGCATTAAAAGATCTTTCTTCGGTAAGTACTGGAACAAAAAGTCCATCATACTTGTATTGAACTGGTCTTCTTTACCTATATGTCAGGCATTAAAAGATCTTTCTTCGGTAAGTACTGGAACAAAAAGTCCATCATACTTGTATTGAACTGGTCTTCTTTACCTATATGTCAGGTATTAAAAGATCTTTCTTCGGTAAGTACTGGAACAAAAAGTCCATCATACTTGTATTGAACTGGTCTTCTTTACCTATATGTCAGGTATTAAAAGATCTTTCTTCGGTAAGTACTGGAACAAAAAGTCCATCATACTTGTATTGAACTGGTCTTTTACCTATATGTCAGGCATTAAAAGATCTTTCTTCGGTAAGTACTGGAACAAAAAAGTCCATCATACTTGTATTGAACTGGTCTTCTTTACCTATATGTCAGGCATTAAAAGATCTTTCTTCGGTAAGTACTGGAACAAAAAGTCCATCATACTTGTATTGAACTGGTCTTCTTTACCTATATGTCAGGCATTAAAAGATCTTTCTTCGGTAAGTACTGGAACAAAAAAGTCCATCATACTTGTATTGAACTGGTCTTCTTTACCTATATGTCAGGCATTAAAAGATCTTTTCTCGGTAAGTACTGGAACAAAGTCCATCATACTTGTATTGAACTGGTCTTCTTTACCTATATGTCAGGCATTAAAAGATCTTTCTTCGGTAAGTACTGGAACAAAAGTCCATCATACTTGTATTGAACTGGTCTTTTACCTATATGTCAGGCATTAAAAGATCTTTCTTCGGTAAGTACTGGAACAAAAGTCCATCATACTTGTATTGAACTGGTCTTCTTTACCTATATGTCAGGCATTAAAAGATCTTTCTTCGGTAAGTACTGGAACAAAAAGTCCATCATACTTGTATTGAACTGGTCTTCTTTACCTATATGTCAGGCATTAAAAGATCTTTCTTCGGTAAGTACTGGAACAAAAGTCCATCATACTCTTGTATTGAACTGGTCTTCTTTACCTATATGTCAGGCATTAAAAGATCTTTCTTCGGTAAGTACTGGAACAAAGTCCATCATACTTGTATTGAACTGGTCTTCTTTACCTATATGTCAGGCATTAAAAAAGATCTTTCTTCGGTAAGTACTGGAACAAAAAGTCCATCATACTTGTATTGAACTGGTCTTCTTTACCTATATGTCAGGTATTAAAAGATCTTTCTTCGGTAAGTACTGGAAATGTGTGTCCATCATACTTGTATTGAACTGGTCTTCTTTACCTATATGTCAGGCATTAAAAAAGATCTTTCTTCGGTAAGTACTGAACAAAAAGTCCATCATACTTGTATTGAACTGGTCTTCTTTACCTATATGTCAGGCATTAAAAGATCTTTCTTCGGTAAGTACTGGAACAAAAAGTCCATCATACTTGTATTGAACTGGTCTTCTTTACCTATATGTCAGGCATTAAAAGATCTTTCTTCGGTAAGTACTGGAACAAAAAGTCCATCATACTTGTATTGAACTGGTCTTCTTTACCTATATGTCAGGCATTAAAAGATCTTTCTTCGGTAAGTACTCGAACAAAAAGTCCATCATACTTGTATTGAACTGGTCTTCTTTACCTATATGTCAGGCATTAAAAGATCTTTCTTCGGTAAGTACTGGAACAAAAAGTCCATCATACTTGTATTGAACTGGTCTTCTTTACCTATATGTCAGGCATTAAAAGATCTTTCTTCGGTAAGTACTGGAACAAAAAGTCCATCATACTTGTATTGAACTGGTCTTCTTTACCTATATGTCAGGCATTAAAAGATCTTCTTCGGTAAGTACTGGAACAAAAAGTCCATCATACTTGTATTGAACTGGTCTTCTTTACCTATATGTCAGGCATTAAAAGATCTTTATTCGGTAAGTACTGGAACAAAAAGTCCATCATACTTGTATTGAACTGGCTTTCTTACCTATATGTCAGGCATTAAAAGATCTTTTCTTCGTAAGTACTGGAACAAAAAGTCCATCATACTTGTATTGAACTGGTCTTCTTTACCTATATGTCAGGCATTAAAAGATCTTTCTTCGGTAAGTACTGGAACAAAAAGTCCATCATACTTGTATTGAACTGGTCTTCTTTACTCATATGTCAGGCATTAAAAGATCTTTCTTCGGTAAGTACTGGAACAAAAGTCCATCATACTTGTATTGAACTGGTCTTCTTTACCTATATGTCAGGCATTAAAAGATCTTTCTTCGGTAAGTACTGGAACAAAAAGTCCATCATACTTGTATTGAACTGGTCTTCTTTACCTATATGTCAGGCATTAAAAGATCTTTCTTCGGTAAGTACTGGAACAAAAAGTCCATCATACTTGTATTGAACTGGTCTTCTTTACCTATATGTCAGGCATTAAAAGATCTTTCTTCGGTAAGTACTGGAACAAAAAGTCCATCATACTTGTATTGAACTGGTCTTTACCTATATGTCAGGCATTAAAAGATCTTTCTTCGGTAAGTACTGGAACAAAAAGTCCATCATACTTGTATTGAACTGGTCTTCTTTACCTATATGTCAGGCATTAAAAGATCTTTCTTCGGTAAGTACTGGAACAAAAAGTCCATCATACTTGTATTGAACTGGTCTTCTTTACCTATATGTCAGGCATTAAAAGATCTTTCTTCGGTAAGTACTGGAACAAAAGTCCATCATACTTGTATTGAACTGGTCTTCTTTACCTATATGTCAGGCATTAAAAGATCTTTCTTCGGTAAGTACTGGAACAAAAAGTCCATCATATTTGTATTGAACTGGTCTTCTTTACCTATATGTCAGGCATTAAAAGATCTTTCTTCGGTAAGTACTGGAACAAAAAGTCCATCATACTTGTATTGAACTGGTCTTCTTTACCTATATGTCAGGCATTAAAAGATCTTTCTTCGGTAAGTACTGGAACAAAAAGTCCATCATACTTGTATTGAACTGGTCTTCTTTACCTATATGTCAGGCATTAAAAGATCTTTCTTCGGTAAGTACTGGAACAAAAAGTCCATCATACTTGTATTGAACTGGTCTTCTTTACCTATATGTCAGGCATTAAAAGATCTTTCTTCGGTAAGTACTGGAACAAAAAGTCCATCATACTTGTATTGAACTGGTCTTCTTTACCTATATGGTCAGGCATTAAAAGATCTTTCTTCGGTAAGTACTGGAACAAAAAGTCCATCATACTTGTATTGAACTGGTCTTCTTTACCTATATGTCAGGCATTAAAGATCTTTCTTCGGTAAGTACTGGAACAAAAAGTCCATCATACTTGTATTGAACTGGTCTTCTTTACCTATATGTCAGGCATTAAAAGATCTTTCTTCGGTAAGTACTGGAACAAAAAGTCCATCATACTTGTATTGAACTGGTCTTCTTTACCTATATGTCAGGCATTAAAAGATCTTTTCTTCGGTAAGTACTGGAACAAAAAGTCCATCATACTTGTATTGAACTGGTCTTCTTTACCTATATGTCAGGCATTAAAAGGTCTTTCTTCGGTAAGTACTGGAACAAAAAGTCCATCATACTTGTATTGAACTGGTCTTCTTTACCTATATGTCAGGCATTAAAAGATCTTTCTTCGGTAAGTACTGAACAAAAAGTCCATCATACTTGTATTGAACTTGGTCTTCTTTACCTATATGTCAGGCATTAAAAGATCTTTCTTCGGTAAGTACTGGAACAAAAAGTCCATCATACTTGTATTGAACTGGTCTTCTTTACCTATATGTCAGGCATTAAAAGATCTTTCTTCGGTAAGTACTGAACAAAAAGTCCATCATACTTGTATTGAACTGGTCTTCTTTACCTATATGTCAGGCATTAAAAGATCTTTCTTCGGTAAGTACTGGAACAAAAAGTCCATCATACTTGTATTGAACTGGTCTTCTTTACCTATATGTCAGGCATTAAAAGATCTTCTTCGGTAAGTACTGAACAAAAAGTCCATCATACTTGTATTGAACTGGTCTTCTTTACCTATATGTCAGGCATTAGAAGATCTTTTTCTTCGGTAAGTACTGGAACAAAAAGTCCATCATACTTGTATTGAACTGGTCTTTTTACCTATATGTCAGGCATTAAAAGATCTTTCTTCAGGTACTGGAACAAAAAGTCCATCATACTTGTATTGAACTGGTCTTCTTTACCTATATGTCAGGCATTAAAAGATCTTTCTTCGGTAAGTACTGGAACAAAAAGTCCATCATACTTGTATTGAACTGGTCTTCTTTACCTATATGTCAGGCATTAAAAGATCTTTCTTTCGGTAAGTACTGGAACAAAAAGTCCATCATACTTGTATTGAACTGGTCTTCTTTACCTATATGTCAGGCATTAAAAGATCTTTCTTCGGGTAAGTACTGGAACAAAAAGTCCATCATACTTGTATTGAACTGGTCTTCTTTACCTATGTCAGGCATTAAAAGATCTTTCTTCGGTAAGTACTGGAACAAAAAGTCCATCATACTTGTATTGAACTTGTATTGAACTGTTCTAGACTAAAATTAAGGTTATAGGATCTGTGAAGTATTTGGTGAAAACAAGATTCAATGGTTCAACAAAAAAGATTTTTCACATCCACACCTAGGGAATTTACTCAAGAGTTAGTGAAGACGTGTCTGATAAGTGTCAGCCATTGAAAATAATGTTGATATGCTTTGAATATTACTACCACATCTGATATTTGATAAAATTCAATCTGCAATGTTATTGGTCTTGACCTGACATAATACCTTCAGCGACATTTCCAGCAATAGTGTAGGTTTCCTGTGTATTTTTTCCATTTGTAGGGCTATTAAGTTTATCTCGTCTAAATACATCGTGCTCATATATAAATTTACCATCCGCCAGTGCATTGAATACTGTTGTAACATCTGGTTGGGTGGCCCTGCTCTTCACCTCGGGGCTTTTGACAAAATTCAACGAAGTTATCTGTAAAGTAATTGGTCCCGACCTGGTAGTTCAACTCCGGTCACTTTCTCACCGACATAATGTGATTTCCTCTGCTTCTTCTACAAATATTTCACGGCTTCTACTCCGATGAGCTTATCTTCCTGCCGCCCCCACTGCTTTAATTCACTCGAGCTACTAGACTAGCGGATAGGGGCCATCCTTTTACAGTGAAGCCAATCAAAAGTAACCGCAACTACTACTCTATAAGCTTATTTGCTCGCACTGCCCGCCTATGGAGTCCCCTTCCGTATAGTTGCTTCCCTGACAGCTACAATTCCCAAACATTTAAATGCAAAGTCAACTGCCATCTCTTTTTTCTTGAATCACATCTTTTCCTTGACAACACTTGCATTATATTCTTCTTTCTTTTCACTCTATACTTATGCAGCCCTCGCCACACCTGTATTCTCATTCTTTTCTTATTCATTCTCTTATTCTCCTATACCCTGTTCCTCTTTCTAATCGTTTACCTCTCCTGCGTATCAGAGGCAGTTCTATCTTGCTTGGGATGAAATGATTAAAAATATTATTTCATTGTAATTTTTCGAATAAACTTTTCACTGTGGGAGCAAGACTTTATGAATTTAAGCACTTGGCAACAACTTTTCATCAAGTCTATTAGGTAAAAATTACTAATAAAATAAAAGTTAGTGTAATCATATTTAGTTTTGCTTTTAATCTAACATTAGAAAATATATCATAGATGTTAAAATTTGACGCGGATAATTATGGAGACACAATACCTGGAAACCTAATGTCATTAACAGATTCTTACACTTGTTACGTCTATGTCATTTCAGGAGTTTACTCTTTGCATCAAAGCGTGTTCGCTAGTTCTGCGATAAAAGTAAACCTTCTGTAGTCATTGATTAATACTTACAGAATATTGCTCGATGGCACCGAACTGAGACTTCCTTTCCAAAACTAAATAATGGACAACGCTTGTCAGACGAAGTGGCACTGATAATTGAATCTTTGACAAAGCAGTTCAACATTTATACGATTAAATTAGCAGCCGGTGATATGAATTTCCCGCAATGAAATGATCAACAGAGTAAGTAATAAAGGACAGGGTCAAGGGGCAAATAAGTGTCTAATTTTGCCGACGAAAATATAAGCATCTTACCCAGAGTAATTCAAAGCGATTCGCACTAGACGACGTTTCCCAAATCATTCAATTTCTACTTTGCTGCCTCAAGTCAAAATTAATTTTGGTAGCCGGGCAAAATTAAACTCCATATAAGTAGTTGCCTCGAGTAGACTCTCGTTTCTTTTTCTCGCTGGTGAATTTTCTTTTCTTTTTTTCTTTTTTTCTTTTTTTTTCATTCTTTATGTAACGGACTTTTCACTTGATTTGCCAAATTTCTTCGATGTCAAACTGGACATTATGATTGTATTGCACAGCTCTTTCACCGATTTAGCATTTCAAAACTGTCTGAAACTAAATAATGTCAACAGAAAAAAATACAATCTGAAAAAAAAACACAATATATTATATATATAACACACTGAATCTGAAAGTGCGACACTTAGATCCGAAGGGCATTGGAATTATCAAGGACACATTTCGAAAGCTAAGCAGAGTATTTAGAGATAGGACATTTTTGTTGGACTGTTATGTGGTATATGTCCTCTAATATAGCAGCAAATGCTAGACAATCTCTTTAAAGAAAAAGAAGTGACTCAAAGCAACAGAAATGTTACTCTACAGAAGGATGCTGAGGATACTCCAGACCGAACATGTGAGGAATCACAAGGATTTAAAAACAATGAAAATGGAAAGAAATCTTATATTAACATCGGAAGGAGACGACTGGAACTCATAATAAAGAAGAAGTGACTCAAAGCAACAGAAATGTTGTTCTACAGAAGGATGCTGAGGATACTCCAGACCGAACATGTGAGCAACTACAAGGATTTAGAAACGATGAAAATGGAAAGAAATCTTATATGGACATCGGAAGGAGACGGCTAGACTCATAATAAAGAAGAGCTGGAGAATATGTCAATCACGGAATGAATGGAGGGAAAGATTTACAGGGAAATGCAACGGGAGACATACTTAATCGAGTGAATTGAAGAGCTGGATTTGGGAGAGATTCCAAGTGAAAAAATGTTAAGATCGACAGGATAGGAGTAAGTGGAGGTCCATGATCGACCACGATCTAAAATACACTGCACATATAGAATAACAAAGAAATTAGGCAACCCAGACAAATCTAAAAAGAAAAGGCTTGCAGCCGGACTCAAACTGCACTGTTTATAATCTTAACCTGGCATCTCGGTTTCAGCCGCTTTCCCATCGCCATAACGTAGCTTCCCTGTGTCATTTTCTATAGATACTTTCATTGTAATTATACTGATAACTTTTCCCCTATATCCCTTGGATTTTAAGAAGTTAATCGAAGTACTAGATTTGAGGCAATTTCACATCGTTTTTAAGTCGAAATGGTTAGATATAAACTTAAGTTCAATGATAACACTGTGTTCTCTTGAATTTCTCTCTTATACAACATTTTACAGATTTTTTACTTCACAAACAATACAGATTTTCAATAACTTAAATGCGATTTTAATCGTTGTCGTCTCTCTTCTTGATTCTTCTTCTTTTATTGTTCTCTCAACTAAATAATTTTTTCTCATATTATTATATAACAGTCAGTAACCCCTTGTGCCATAGTCTCTTTATTATGTTGTTATGAAATGATCAATAAGAAAAGTCTGTTCTCTACCACTAGACGTCTGTCCTCTACCACTAGACGTCTGTCTTCCTGAATAAAAAGATTTAGAAGGATCTATTGTCGGAATATTCGGATATGCATTGTGGTACAAATGAGAATTAGTAGAACAAAGTTTGATTTTCAGTTGAATTCGTTTTAATCGCTTACGCTCAAATGCCCTTGCGATAGATATGAATCCATCACTTCTTCATCTAGTTGTGGGTTAAATAGCAGGACAGGTTGGGTTCTATAGCCTTGTTTCGTGACCAGTCTACGGTATAAAGAAATGCAAATCTACTACCTGGTCAGTCTTGGATGGAAAAAGACATGATCACCTAAGCGTGTATTACATATGACACTTGACTGACGGATAGTTAGAATTAGACCGCTGTCATTGAAAGGTTCTTCTTTATTTGAACATAAATACGCGGGTAACGTCATTTTGAGTCACTTGTTACACTGGTCAACAGGAATTTTTGAACCAAAAACAAAAAAAAAGACGTTTTTTTATCTAATTTGATGGTACTGATTTCAAAAATGACTTTTGATTTTTATTGTTAGCTACAGGTTTTGCTGTGCTAAAATTGCTCATTTTTGGGGAAAAAAAGATCAATTTCTGATCTTGGCTTACCGCTATATTTAGTTAATAAATACCATAAAACGCATCAACTTTCAGGTAGGCCGAGCAATATATATCAACCACCTGAAATAACTATTTTACAAGAAAACTATTTTCGAGTCATAAATTTTAAAATAGAAGTACCTATATTTTCTAATTTATTGCCAAAATTCAAATTAGCTGATACACTTCATCAATAATATACTTTATCAGTAATACGTTAACATGAGTATTAAGGTTCATTTTTTATATAGCCACTGAGAGAAATTTGAGGATAATTGCGACGATGCCAGTGGAAAAGGATTCCATCAGGTTATCAAAACAATGAAAGACCGTTACCAGAGCCGGTGAGACAAACGAATGATGGCTGACTACAGCTGGATTATCAAAAGGAACTTAAATAACATTTAATTAATTAAGAAAGAGAACAGCGTTACCATAGCTCTTATTTATATAGACAAAAATTATGCACCAAAATTCATCAAAACATTTAATAAATGTTTTGATGAAAATACTTGTTGGTTTTGGTATATTCAACCGTGTTATTCTTAAGGTCTTACTGATATAGAAAAAATGTATTTCTCAATAAGCAGACCAATTATTGCTGGTTTAAATACGATTTGAGAGGTTTTTACGATTTTACATTGAAAAATATTGTTATCGGTCAATATCATATATACATGTGAACAAATGATTTTTTTTACCAAAAATGTGGCTTTTCTGTACAACAAAAATGGTAGCTAACAAAGAAAAAGTAAGGTTATTTTCAGATCTAGCGCTCTGAAATTAGCTAAAGAAATGATGATCCGTGTTTCAACACCATTTCAATTTCGTTCTTTTATGATCGGTATTTTTAACAAAATTCGACAATCAGAGAGAGAGAGAGAGAGAGAAAGAGAGAGAAAGAGAGGTAGTAATTAGAGAGAGTGACGCAGAGAGCAGATTTGGATTGCCAAAGATTTACTGTGGCTAGAAATATCCTTAGAACCGCAAAGGTATTTAGTATATTTTTGGTCATTGGTGTTTAAATGTTTGTCCCTTATATATTAAAAGGAAAAGATAAAAATGAGAAAAGGAATCAAAGTTTTCAGGTACAGAAACAAACATAAACATTTTACATAAATGCGATGAAGGTGATTCGGGAATGTTAAACAAACATCTGCGGTCATTTGTTTTACTGGCAGTCATTCTGCACTGACTAACCATATTACCTGTAATAATACCAAACAAAATCATAATACCGCCCTTACTTCTTGTAGTATCAAGCCTTGATGACAATCACATCCATTTAATAACCAAAATTTGCTCCAGCCCTCAGGGACATCTAATGTTGCTTGTATCTCAATATTTATTTGCATAAAAATACAAATTATGGCACAAGGCCGAAAACGGGGAGGGATAGAGGGTGTTACTCACTTAACTATCCTATACCTAGCTAAACACTACCACAACACATTCACTCATTAAAATTTACTCAATCACCAAAAGAACCCATCCATTACCACCCAATCCTTCATACACCACAATACCACATATTTACAAGTGGTACCTAAAGAAGGGGGAAAACCCATGAAAATAAAAATGTATTTAGATACAATATAAAATATAATTTAAAACATTTAATGAAGGATGAAATGATGGGAGGGGGATAAACCCAAAAACAAATTAAAAATACAACAAATCTTTTAAACTAAAATAACAAAGAGTGTTAGTAAGACCCGTCCATCCCAGAAAAAGAGTGGCCGCTGTATTCCGCCAACCGACGAAATCAAGAAGCACACTCGCTAAGGGAGTGGGGTACTGTTGCCTGCATCTCATGGATAATTTCACGATTATAATGACACTGATTTATAGTCTTGAACAATTCTATATCGTGGCAATATTTCAAATGGCTACCGTTTATTTCCTGTTGCGCAGAACAATACTGCTTTTTTATACAATCTGCGCATAAACGTACTCCTGTCATATTGTAAAAATATCGTTAAATTTCGACAGGTCGTTTCTGGACAAACCGAAAAGTGTCACCTTGTTAATATTTTGAAATGCAATGTACCTCTGTTCTATACTGTAGGGACAGGGGCTGAGTAACCCCTGAGGAAACAACCAATAATCCTCTAAAATACTTCTTTTTCTTTTGTGACGACCGGAATACACTCGTAATGACTGGATTGCGCAAGAGACAGAACGAATAAAGAATACACCAAAACAGACATGGGCTGGAATCACAGAAGAGGATCTTAAATGTGCACTGAAAAAAACACACAATTGAAAATTTCCAGGAATAGATAAAATTCCTAACTTTCGGCTATATTATTTAAACACAGCACACAAAAAACTAGCCAAAGAATGTCAAGAAATAGTTAACGATCTCCTAAAATTTCTGCATGGATGACCAAAGGAATTACATATAGATATATGCGCGTTGTAGTGTTATGGATGTCGGAGAGCAGAGTTCGAATTCCACTCGAATTTGTGTCATTCATTTATGCTAAATACTCTTGAGAAAAGTACGAATCCATCTCTTCTCCCTCCAGCTATGGGTTTAATAGCAGAACAGTTTGCGTTTTATAGCCTTGTGTGGCAACCAGTCTACTGCAGAAAGTAATGGAAACCTACTGCTTAGTCAGACAAGTCTCGAAAGCGTGTATCACGTACTGCAATTAATTGACTCTTTAATATTTTACTTCGATCTTTTAATGCCGTCCTTAAAATTTAGTGACATTGTTGCTTAATTATGATGATTTTAAGCCGCTATATATTTTAGTAGTTGTTGTACTTTGACTCTTATTCACTATTAATGGACATAACTGTATGTATTTCGGTTTTCTTTTTTCCATAGTTTCATCTTTTTCTTTTTTCCATAGTTTCATCTTTTTCTTTCCATCTCTAAATGCTAACCATTTATTCAGGTATATCGTGTTGACAAATTCCTTGAAAAGTCACTAACGATAACTTTTTGGAAATAATCCATATTTTTCTGTCTCATACTTCCTATTTTTTTATCAGCAATGTAAAATTTGCTCGCGTACCGGAATTGATAAACTGTCAGTAATGTTTGGAAACTCTTTACGAAACACATTACTGATGCTCCACCAACCGTTCTGGAACGAGTCCAAGACGTTGAAATACCTCAAGCAAATTGGTTCCCTAGTTTGATATATGGCATTGAATCACTGGCACCCTACGGTCCCGAGACGACCGAAGATCTTACCAGTATTCTGTTTTTTATTTTATTTTTAGTTTATCTGAAGATTTATCGCGCTTTTTCTAGCGAGACATGAAATTGCTTTACCTGTTAAGACTACGGTGCACCGGCGTCCATGTTGAAACATTTTATCTCTCAACTGACAAACTATTCCGTTATTTTTTCTTCCTTTTACCTTCGAGCCACATACTCCGTTTTATTATATATTTTGTGAAACTTTGGTTGAAACTCACAGTTTTCATTAGTTAGATCTTTATCCGCCTTTTCCGTAGTCAACCAGTCGCCTACCTTTACAAAGACTGAACGATTTGTCAGCATCATGACGAAGGCATTAACACACTCCCCAAGGGTGAGTATATAATTTGAAAAAAAACTTTTATTCATCATTGAATTCTGCGGAAATCCTGTTTCTTCTTTTGCAAAAATTTTTTTTTTGTTTTTTTTTCTCCAAACTTTTAAAGAGTGACTTTGTTTTATGTTCATTACGAAGTCTGTCAGTTTCTTAAAAAGCTAATTACCGCAACCAGTATTTAGTCACCGACAATTATATATTAATGTTCTAACAAAAAAAAATCAATAAAATGTATAAAATACAAGATTAGAGAATAAAACTACAATCTAGAACATTTTTAATGAAAAAATGCATTCTGTGGAAGTTTTTGAAAATATAAAATATTGAATTTATTATTTTTATCCAACCGAACATATTTTTTATTTATTTCTTTTTTATTACTTATTATTATTATTATTATTATTATTATTATTATTATTATTATTATTATTATTATTATTAGTTTTACCGTTTGACATTCTGACTAGTTACTTTCTCATTTCTGTGTTATCTCTTTTCAGGGTTTTTGTTATGATGGCTCTCCACAATTTCCTATCGTTTGTTACTCTAAAGCAAAGTCTTTTTACCTTAATGTACACCCAAATTCATTTTCCTCCATCCATATACACAAGTACACTCTATATTTTCTGCTGATAATCTTGCCTCCGCCGTCTCCTATGCGTGCTGCTTATATGCTCCGTCCATGATATTCTAAGGAATCTTCTATAGAATTCTATTGCTTGAAATTTCCCCTTTATCTGTGAAAAGATTGTTCAGCATCCATTGCATTAAAAGAGGAATGATATGATTTCATTTGAGACGCTTACGCCAAATCGATGGAATTCTTCTTCTTCTTCTTCTTCTTCTTCTTCTTCTTCTTCTTCTTCTTCTTCTTCTTCTTCTTCTATGTTACCGTGTCCCTTCCACCTTTCCCTCTTCCTAATAGCTCTTAGTATGCTTACTCCTGTTACACCACTCAAACCCGCTCTGCCATCCACCTGTTCAGGCCCTTCAGATATGTTATCCGCTGCTTTCTCTTGTCTCAATTTCTCTCTGTCTGTTCAGTGAGTATCAGATTCTCCAAGCCTTCCTTTCTCATCACATGTCCCAAGGACTTCAGCTGTTTCTTCCTGATGCTCAGTAAAAATTTCTGTTTTGTTTCCATTTTTTCTCATCGATTACATGCTCGATCCATGATATTCGCAGCATTCTTCTGTAGAACCAATTTTCAGTTGCTTCAAGTTTCAAGTTTTTCCTTCATCTTTGATGACATTGTCCAGCATTCACTGCCGTATTGAATGCAGAAATAACACATAAATCCAGGATTCTCTTTGTTCCTAGCGAGATTTTCCTGTCTCTTAATTCTCTGCTTAAAAGTAGTGATCGCTTTAATCGGTGTCTCACACACACACACACACACACACACACACACACACACACACACACATATATATATATATATATATATATATATATAAATTATAAATTATAAAACTTTCTTCTCTAGAGAGCTCAATCAATATATATATATATATTATTGTCTCATTACGATTGAGTGCGCTAAAGAAGAACATTTTACAAACACTGTTTTTAAAATGTGTAAGAAATCCATATCTTGTGAGTGAAGATATCCTGGTGAGGACTATCCAGCAAAAGAAGAACTTCTCAAACTCAGGATGAACAATGCATGGAAGATTTTGTTCGAGAACAAGTCTGGTTTAGACACCTTTTGGATCTCTCGTTTCATATATATGAGTGTATGTGTGTATTTTTACTATATATATATATATATATATATATATTTATAAAATAAAAAGTGTGAGAAGCCGTGAACGTTTTCTTTAAAATATATGTTTATTGTTTTGCTATTCATACAAGTTATGAAGTATTAATTGTTCATGATTTGCGCTACACGTGTTTCGAGTCTAAAATTGACTCTCTTCAGGCGAACAAATTCGTTGTTTTATGTTTGGGTTTCTCCGAATATCTGACTCGAAACACGTGTAGCACAAATCATGAGCAATTAATACTTCATAACTTGTATAAATACCAAAACAATAAACATATATTTTATAGAAAACGTTCACGGCTTCTCATACTATTTATTTTATACTAATTACTCTCGTTGGAACAACCCTATTTCTTTATTCGATATATATTTATATATAAACATATTTCTCTTGTTACGCTGAATGAATTATTACATACATCACATATTTGGATAGATATTTCTTTTTTCTAAACAATATAAAACCAAGAATCTTTATAAAGTAAATGTATCTGTCGATATAGATTCAACAACCGTCTGCGATATAAGCATTATTCTTCAGAAATGAATTGAGTTCTTTCGGTGACTGGACTGTGTATACACTGCTTATATACAACACGTTAAAATTTCCCTTCTCTGATTCCATGCGCCTATGGCTGAGGGCATAGGTTCCCAATATTTTTTTGCTGCGATTACCCCAAAATACAATTTCACTATTATGCATTACCCCAATGAACAAATGCTCGTAATATAGGAAAAGAGGTAATTATATTTTCATACATCAAAAGCAGACAAATTAATGGAAATTATTCAATACAATAGTACCAATCTATAACAATCAGAGGTAGAGTAGCCGTAACCTAGTCGTGATTTTTAATGTGAGTGTTGAGCTTGTATTGTCTGTGCCAGTTTATTTATTCTTGGCTTTGTGACTGAAAGGGCTATTCGGGGGTCGTTTTCTGCGTTGAATCTGCTACGTTTCTTGGTCTTCATTCTAAGGACAGTAGAAAAGATTGAGAATTTGTACTGCGCTAGAGGCTAGTGTAGTATATATATATATATATTGTGTGTATTTTGGCAGCATTTTTTCATTAATGCAGGTTTCATTGAATAATATAGACAAGTTTTGTCTATTAATTTTGTGTAGGATCCGTTCATACCGTCTGATAACCGTGTTGTTCTAAATGACGGAATATATTTGAATTTTTATTTAAGTGCAACGTCAGACGCCGTGAGAGCGAATTTGTGGTGTGGCCGATGTAGATATTATTGAGATTGTTAGAGATACATTCTCTAAATGGACATATGAATTTATATACTACATTGGTCTTTTGCAAATCACCAACGGTGGGGGAAGAGTCGTTGCGGACAAATGAATTAGATGTAGTGGATTTAGTGTAATATATAATGAACTTAATTCTTTTGTTAGAGTCTGTCGGAGAAATATTAGTATTTATGAGTTTTTTTAGGATGTTTTCATCTAGTTGGTAGTTGGAGTGCATCTGGCTACGGTATAAGAGAGTGATATGTTTAGGATTGGTTGGGTTAGTATCATGTGTTGTTTTTTCCATGTTAAGCTTTTTAAGAAAGTAATGTATTTGTTCATCAACTATGTAGTTGGGAAAATTATTATTGATGAGTGTCTGTTTTATGTTTTTTAGTTCACAGTAGAAGATCTGATTTGTAGATGAATTGACTTTTGCACGATGTAATAGATTTTTTATAATAGCTATTTTGTAATAGTGGGGGCATTCACTAATATAATTGAGTGTGGAGGGATTTTTATTAGTAGGTTTTTGATACGGTGAGATAGTAAATTTATTGTTGTCAGTGTTAATTAATATATACTTTCTTAAAAAGCTTAACATGGAAAAAACAACACATGATACTAACCCAACCAATCCTAAACATATCACTCTCTTATACCGTAGCCAGATGCACTCCAACTACCAACTAGATGAAAACATCCTAAAAAAACTCATAAATACTAATATTTCTCCGACAGACTCTAACAAAAGAATTAAGTTCATTATATATTACACTAAATCCACTACATCTAATTCATTTGTCCGCAACGACTCTTCCCCCACCGTTGGTGATTTGCAAAAGACCAATGTAGTATATAAATTCATATGTCCATTTAGAGAATGTATCTCTAACAATCTCAATAATATCTACATCGGCCACACCACAAATTCGCTCTCACGGCGTCTGACGTTGCACTTAAATAAAAATTCAAATATATTCCGTCATTTAGAACAACACGGTTATCAGACGGTATGAACGGATCCTACACAAAATTAATAGACAAAACTTGTCTATATTATTCAATGAAACCTGCATTAATATATATATATATATATATATATATATATATATATATATGTATATATATATATATCAGCTTAGTAGAAAATATTTTTGTATTAATCGTCTGTATATGTGTGTGTGTGTGTATGTGTGTGTGTGTATATATATATATATATATATATATATATATATATATATATATATATATATACACTAACCAAATAGCAGCTTGTTGGACTAGTAAATGAAAGTTCGAAAAAAAAGCTCAGTGCACACCCCAAAAAATGAACTGAATATGCACAGCTAACAATATGTTAAAGAACAAAACAAACTATACTGATTGCTACCCAGGTTTTGAACATGGAGTTCTTATCAGGACTAGCTTTTCTGAGGAGACCTGCATAGTTGAAACCTGGGCAGCAAGTAAGTAATATGTATTTTGTTCCTTAACACGCATGCGCACATACACACAAACACAGACACGCACACACGCACACACACACACACACACACACACACATATATATATACATATATATATATATATATATATATATATATATATATATATATATATATATAATATATCGTTCTGTCTACTCGTCGGAAGGTATCAGCAATTGACTGTTGATTTTTCTATCTTAGTTGTTTTTTATGCTCTTTTTATTGTTGTTAAATTACTTATAACTTGCCTGTGTGTGTGTGTGTGTGTGTGTGTGTGTGTGTGTGTGTGTGTCTGTGTGTGTGTGTGTGTGTGTGTGCATGTGTGTTTGTGTGTGTGTGCATTTTTATACACCTGTACATGTTTGTTTTTGCGGTTGTGTAGAATGTGACAGCTATTTCAATTTTTTATCGTTTTCTTTTTTCTTTGTATGTGTGTGTGTGTGTGTGTGTGTGTGTGTGTGTGTGTGTGTGTGTGTGTGTGTGTGTGTGTGTGCATATGAGAGCGTGTGCGTGTGTGTTGGTAGGTAGATGCTAAAAATTTCAGAACTCGATGAAGAAGCCGTTCTGTATAAAGTTATGAAGCTTGGTTATTTGATCAGATTTTAGCAAGTAAGGCCGAAACTTTTCACCATCCACTTTTATGTATAAATTCTATTCTAAATGAATAGTAACAGTTTCTCTTGGCTTCAAAAGCTTTAGTTTCGTCTATATTCAAGGCATTCAATATTGGAACAACAAAGAGACCGCCTGCCAAGCAAGACAAGATCGCCTAGATTCAAGCGGAAATGTTCTTCAAGGAAATTTAAGAAAAGCGAAAAGAAGACAGCATTTTCTAAATCTATTCTCCCTTTTCAAAGAGCGCAATCTGGATTTCAATTGTTTTGTTGTCTCGTCTTCTCTTTCAATTTATATTGTATTATATAAATATATTTCGATTTCACATTGAGGCTCACGGAAAATTTGTTTGTTGATGGCGGGAATTTGTTTACGTTCAGCTTAACAAAAAAGATATACATATGAGTAGTCAATTGAAAAAAACATGAAAAAGATGTTGCTTCATTTCCCGGAAGAAAGTAATTAATAGAATGCTGATTATGACCAAAGACAATGGTTTATTTGATTATTGAGAATGTTTTCAGTGGGCCTTGACAAAATTTATTCAAAGAAATTGGTCAATCCAAAAGCATATTTATATATTGTTTCCAATGGCTTTTGACAAAATTTATTGAAATAAATACCTCGAAAGAAATTAGTCAATCCAAAAGCATATTTATATATTGCTTCCAATGGATTTGACACAATTTACAGCAATAAATTCCTTGAATGAATTTAGTCAATACAAAAGCATATTTATATATTGTTTCCAATGGCTTTTGACAAAATTTATTGAAATGAATTCCTTGAAAGAAATTAGTCAATCCAAAAGCATATTTACATACTGTTTCCAATGGCTTTTGACAAAATTTATGGAAATAAATTCCCCGAAAGAAATTAGTCAATCCAAAAACATATTTATATATTGTTTCCAAAGGCTTTTGACAGAATTTATTGAAATAAATACCTCGAAAGAAATTAGTCAATCCAAAAGCATATTTATATATTGTCTCCAGTGGCTTTTGACAAATTTTATTGAAATAAATTCCTCGAGAGGAATTAGTCGATCCAAAAGTATATTTATATCTCATTTCCAATGGCTTTTGACAAAATTTATTGAAATAAATTCCTTGAAAGAAATTAGTCAATCCAAAATCATATTTATATATCGTATCCAATGGCTTTTGACAAAATTTATTGAAATAAATCCCTTGAAAGAAATTAGTCAATCCAAAAGCATATTTATATATTTTTTTCAATGGCTTTTGGCAAAAATTTATTGAAATAAATTCCTTGAAAGAAATTGGTCAATCCAAAACCATATTTATATTTTGTTTCCAATGGCCTTTGGCATTAATTATTGAAATAAACTCCTTGAAAGAAATTAGCCAATCCAAAAGCATATTTATATGTTGTTTCCAATGGCTTTTTGGCAAAATCTATTGAAATAAATTCTTTGACAGAAATTACTGAAACCAAAATCATATTTATATATTGTTTCCAATGGCTTTTGACATAATTTATTGAAATAAATTTTTTGAAAGAAATTAGTCAATCTAAAACAGATTTATATATTTTTTCGAAAGGCTTTTGTCAGAATTTATTGAAATAAAATTCCTCGAAATAAATTAGTCAATCCAAAAGTATATTTATATATTGTTTCCAAAGCCTTTTGACATAATTTATTGAAATAAATTCCACAAAAGAAATTAGTCAATCCAGAAGGATATTTATATATTGTTTCAAATGGCTTTTGGCAAAATTTATTCAAATAAATTCCTTCAAAGAAATTAGTCAATGCAAAAGCATATTTATATATTGTTTCCAATGGCTTTTGACAAAATGTATTGAAATACATTCCTCAAAAGAAATTAGTCAATCCAGAAGGATATTTATATATTGTTTCAATGGCTTTTGACATAATTCAATGAAATAAATTCCTTGAAAAAAGTTAACCAACCAAAAAGCATATTTATATATTGTTTCCAAAGGCTTTTGAAAAATGTTTTGAAATAAATTCCTTAAAAGAAATTAGTCAATCCAAAAGCATTTTTATATATTGTTTCAAATGGCTTTTAACATGATTTCTTGAAATTAATTTTTTGAAAGAAATTAGTCAATCCAAAAGCATATTTACATACTGTTTCCAATGGCTTTTGACAAAATTTATTGAAATAAATTCCTCGAAAGAAATTAGTCAATCCAAAAACATATTTATATATTGTTTCCAAAGGCTTTTGACAGAATTTATTGAAATAAATACCTCGAAAGAAATTAGTGAATCCAAAAGCATATATATATATTGTTTCCAATGGCTTTTGAAAAAAATTATTCAAATAAATTCCCCGAAAGAAATTAGTCAATCCAAAAGCATATTTACATATTATTTCCAATGGCTTTTGGGAAAATTTATTGAAATAAATTCCTTGAAATTTTTAGTGACTCTAAAAGCATATTTATATATTGTTTCCAAAATGCCTTTGACAAAAATTTTTTAAATAAATTCCTGGAAAGAAATTAAACCATCCAAAAGCATATTTATATATTGTTTCCAATGGCTTTTGACAGAATTTATTGAAATAAATACCTCGAAAGAAATTAATCAAATCAAAACATATTTATATATTGTTTCCAATGGCTTTGACAGAATTTTTGAAATAAAATTACTCGAAAGAAATTAGTCAATCCAAAATGTTATATATATATTGTTTACAATGTCTTTTGACAAAATTTATTGAAATAAATTCCTTGAAAGAAATTAGTCAATCCAAAAGCATATTTATATTTTGTTTCCAATGGCTTTTGGCAAAATTCATTGAAAGAAAAATGCCAATCCAAAAGCATATTTATATTGTTTCCAATGGCTTTTGACAAAATTTATTGGAATAAATTCCTTGAAAGATATTAGTCAATCCAAAAGCATATTTATAAAAAACTTTACGGTTTCATGCGTGGTAATATTTATGCATACGCAGAATCAAAAATATTCAAAAAGTATCGAGACTGTTTTTATGTTAACAGAGCCAATTACAAAAAGAGAATCTGGGCCATTTTTACTGTGAAATCTGCACATGTGCACGAAATACAACGTACTCGTTCACTTCCATTGTTTATAGAAATCTCTGAAGGAAACTGAGTAGAATGCGGCTGACTCGTCACCCCAGAGATGTTCCGTCAATGACCAAGGTTTGTGCAGTTGTTTTTGCTAAGGACAACATTCCCCAAATTCCGCTCCTTGCGTCGTCTTCTTTCCAGTAATCAAATTCCACTCGAAATGAATAGAATCTAGACGTTGAATAAATAAAAGAGATTGAAACGAGATAACTGCTGAGTAAGTTAAGTGCTATACGCGAGACACGCTTGGGCGATCATGTCTCGAAAATAGATGACTGACTGGGCAGAAGATTATCCAGCAGTAGTTTGCCATTGCTTTCTACGGTAGACTAGTTGCCAGCCAAGGCTATAGAACCCAATCTGTCCTGTTATTTAATCCATAACTGGAAGGAATAGACGGATTAATACCTTTCTCAAGGGTATTTGCGAGGAAGTGAATGCAATGAATTCGGCTGGAATTCGAACTCGGCTCCCTGATTTCTCGTTCTGAGCCGATATCCAATGCACCACATAGCACATCCTCTGCTCGCTATACCATAAAGATCGTTCCAGGAATGTTTCCATTAATGGAAACGATGCTGGATATTATTTGTCACTTTAGAAGGTGAATACTCCGAAGGAGATTAAATGAGGAATTGATATGTGTTGTGGTTTGTTTTTTGTTGTTGTTTTTTTAGTTTTTATATAGTACCAGTCCTGGTCTTTCTTTTTAATTAGACATCATTCCCTGAAAGAGTTTCGTGGATTAAACCTGATGTTGTTCTATCCAAATTTGCTTTACTTATTTACAATGTAATTCTGCCTTTTTTCAAAAGATTCTTGATAAAAAATAACCTCAATGATAGAAGTTGAAAGATCATAGCTCCAATATCTTAAAATACCATTCAATGAGATCCCTCCTTACCATCCAGATTTGAGTTAACGTCAGCCAGTGAGCATCAATCAAAACAATTGATTGGAAAAAATGGGAATGATACCGAAAGTTCCTGTGGTTTTTAGTTATGGGGTCGGTGTTGGTTCTAGATACCGCGTCCTTTCAGAACATAGGCGATCATGATTTTCCACACCTTCTTACCTCCCCATTTTCTAAAATTAACTCAGGCTAATCCAATTTCGCCATCCATTCACACAAGCTCGTCAGTTAAGTGGTTCGCTGACATTCATATTCTCCGTGAGGGTTAGGTTTTCCGAGCGCTTCTTCCTCATGAGATGTCCAAGTAATCTTTTCTTGATTCCAAGAAGTATTCTTTCTGTTTCCATTTTTTTTAATCATGTCACCCCAAGCAAGGCATTTCACTGCCACTATAGCGCAGGGGGCTACATAGAGCGATTGGGTATAGGAAATGTCAGAAGGAGGATGACAGACGAGTTTGGATGTACATAGGGAGAGAGTTGGAGAGAATGGGTGTGAGTTAGTGTGTTAGGAGGTGTCTACTGACCCTACATTTAAACTCCTGGAGGTTGTAGCCGTCGGGGAAGCAAGCATGCGGAAGGAAATTCCACAGGCGGGAAGTGCAAGAAAAGAAGGTGTTGGAGCAGAAACTGCGCTTACATTTCATAGGTTTTACTGTAAAATCTGAATTGGGCATAAATACGTGAGATCTCCTTGACCAATGAAAACACTCAGCACAGAATTCGAAATATCGAAACATTCCATAACGTATTTCCCCAAAACCTCCGACAGAATTAGAATATAAGGGTAAGAGGTTAACTTTTTATACACACACACACACACACACACACGTATATATATATATATATATATATATAGAGTCATCGGCAGACAGATCTGTTTCGCTGTATCACAGCTCATCAGTACGGTTAGACGGCCGATTGAGTTTTACCCAGGATTGAAACCCGACCGAACTGGCGTCAGTTGGCGATTCTACCTCTGAGATATGGGCGCTCGGTAGAAGGATATATATATTGTATTGTAATTTTGTTATTACAATGGTTTATAAATGCATTATATTACTACGTAAAAAAATTCATGTTTCAGAACAATTCTGTTCAACTTCAGGTGATGCTTTAAAATGTTATCTGAAGAAGAACAGTATTGTTCTGAAACATGAACTTTTTATATAAAAATATCTTTATAAACCATTATAATAAGAAACTTACCATATTAAGCTCTTCTTTGTATTGATCACTCTCTATAAAAGCAAGTGTTTTAACAGTGGATTTTAATTTTTTGTTCTTTCTCTTTCTTATATATATATATATATATATATATATATTCTCACACAGACACACACGAAATTCAGCATATATATACATGTGTGTATGTGTCTTTTATTGTTATTGTAGATATACTTATATATACACAGACAAACACCGACGATATATATATATATATTTTGAAAATTTATTTTAATATATATATATATATATATATATATATATATATATATATATATTAAAATAAATTTTCAAAATTCAAAAATGTTGAATGAACATTTCAACATGAAATCCCTAAGAGAGATCACACGCCTCCTCAGCAACAGTCCTCCTGTATCATTTTTTTAATATTTAAAATTTTCATATTAATTAAGATCAGGTTCTTGGAATTTACCTTCCTACTTTTCCGTTTCAGATTAAAGTAATTTAATAAAATATATATATATATTAGTCATCCGCATACAAGCCTGTTTCGCTGTATCACACAGCTCATCAGTGTGGCTAGACACATCCACTTGCTTCTGGCCTGGATAGAAACTCGACCGATAATCTCGTGGTTGACGTTTTTCAAAGTACAATGCCTGTAGACATAAACATTTCAGCTTGATGAACGAGGTACTTCAATTCGACACCAAAATTTATGGGCGTTAAATAAATCCGACACAAAACGGCGCCCATCACTGAAAAATTTGCTCAAACTGCTTGTCTCGTTTCTATACTTAACCATATATATATATATATATATATATATATATATATATATATATATATATATATATATATTCGCACAATTTCGTGTTTGATATTCTCTAAAGATACAAGAAGTATTGCTAGAAGGTTTTCGGATTGATGACGAGGTGCTTCAGTTTGACACCAGAATTTATGGGCATTACAATCAATCCGACACAAAATGGAGAGATCTGCTTAAATAGCTTGCCTCGTTTCCAAATTTAGACGAATCAAATGCAATTTCTAATGTTTCACACGACAATCGGATAATAAATTAAAATAGATTGCTGTCTTTTGAAATTTTCTAAATCGATTTATTTAAGTTTAGTTAATGTCGGACAAGCATTGTTCTTATCGTTATCAATAATAAATGAAGGAATGAAGGTGTCATCTGGTTCTGCTAGTTCGTAAACTTAATAATACCTTCCTGTAATTTCATTATATTTATTTGCGTATTAGGTGTCTCGGTGGGAAAAATATGAATATATACATAGAAAAAGAAAGACTTTCAGAAGATGGAGCTTAAATAATCTTAGCATATGTCTGAAAAATCTAACCAAATAATCAGACAATATACATATTGCAACTGTATTTTGTTCACACTGAGATATGTTTACTACCAACTCTTAATGCTGTGTCTACGCTACATTGAATAAAGATAACACAATCAAGTAATATAAAGTTACTTTGTTTGACGTAGTCTTTCTGAATTCTGCAATCAGGATATAAAACCCTCTCTCGACCCTTTCTCAGTAATTCTCTTTCTATCGCTTTCTCTGGCGTCTTATTAGTAATTATGCTATTTGAACAGGTCCAAGTCACATTTTGGAAGAGTATCGTTATATTGTGGATGGGCGTTATGGTCCAGTGGATATCGGCTCGGAACGAGAAATCGAGGAGCCGAATTCGAATTCCACTTGAATTCATTGGATTCACTTACATTGCATTCACTTACGCGCAAATATCCTTGGGAAAGGTATTAATCCGTCTCTTCCTTCCAGTTATGGGTTAAATAACAGGACAGATTGGGTTCTATAGCCTTGGCTGGCAACCAGTCTACCGCAGAAAACAATGGCAAACTACTGCGAGATAATCTTCTGCCCAGTCAGTCATGTCTCTTTCGAGACATGATCGCCCAAGCGCGTATCACGTATGGCACTTAACTGACTGACTGTCTTTACATTTAGAACTCTCCCTTTCATATCTGGATTTCTTTAGCCGATATTTTTTCCGAAATTCGTCCACTTCCTATGTTTCAGTTGGATTACGATTTGGTGTACTCTCGCATTGTACTGGAATATTCGTTTTAAAAATAAGTACTTCAACAGTCTCGTAAAGTATGTCCATATGTGACTTTAATTGTACTGTTTGTTTATTCTGTGCGTATCTAGACCACAATTGATATATATGGACTTTATGTCAAAATCGTCCAGCTTCGACAATGTACATCATACTTCCAAGACGTTAAATTATTTTTCCTTTCTTGCCTTAACACTTTTAAAGAAAGCTTTATAGACTATCTTTATTGTCGAAGTTTCTTTTTATAGTCTCAGGAACAATTCTTCTCACTTTCGTAACAAACATGAACTGTACAGGTGATATTTTCACGATGAAGTTTACATTTCACGTTATTAGGTATACACTAAAACAAATTTTTGTATTTAGCTTTTCTTAATGCTCTTTTGTGTGTGCAAACAAACCGCTCAGTTTGACCATTCGATCTCAGATGATAAATCGGTTTTGTTAAGTGTTCAGCCGCGTAGTTTTTTCAGAAATTTATAAACTCACTAGATGTAAATTGAGTTCAATTATAGGACACCACCACTTTGTTTTAATCGTTTCACACCGAGCAAGGCATTCCACTGCCACTATTGCGCCTGAGGAAGTGATGAGAAAGGATGGTTAGATATAGGAAATGTTAGAAGGACGGTGACAGACGGGTAAGGATACCGAGGATGAGGGTTGGTTAGATGGGGAGAGTGTTTGAGAGAATAGATGCAAGTTAGTGTGTTAGGAGGTGTCTATTGACCTTACATTTAAACTCCTGGAGATTGTATCTGTCGGGGAAGCAGGCATGTGTAAGTGAATTCCACAGGCTGGAAGCGCGAGAAAAGAAGCTGTTGGAGTATAAATTACGGTTACATCTTATCTGTTTCACTGTAAAAAGGTGGAACCTAGTTGCCAATCTAGTATCTCGTGTAAATCCGTACCTAGGCGGCACCAATGACCTAAGTTCATCAAATATATCCTCTGTAGGTTAAACAATATATAGAGGTAGGAGGAGTTACACATTCAACCTAGTTTTAAAACCATGCACATAAACGAATCTTAATTTTCTTTCTAAATTAAACCGCTGGCATAGCTTGGGCTGAGTAATCTATTATTTCAAAAACACTGCGGTTTTCTAACGTATCAAGTTCGGTGTTAATAAACTCTAACACAAAAAGGTATATTTCTTTTAGATTTAAAAACTGGTATCATATTTTTTTCATTTAAAAAGTGCCTTTGACTTCGTACACTTGCCCAACTCGTCTGAGAAAATATTCATGAATTGCTTTTGAGCTTACTCATTGTTTCTTTAGATGTAATTCTTTTTTTTTTTTGTCTGATTTACAATTAACTTTTCCACGGAATTATTTAATTGGCCAATAAAACAGTTCAAATAATTTTATCCTAGTAAATTCTAGCTTGAACTTTTAATACGTAAACATCTCCTTTTTTTAGGTTTACCTACAAGAGCTATATTACACCTAGTTTTCTCAAAAAACATTTCTTCATACAATTCATTGCAATATTTTACAAGACAGCCAGGAAGCCTTTGCTTCGGCTAAACATTAAGCAGAAAAGACTAGCATGGGGAAGAGAGCAAAAAACTTTAAAAAAAAACTTGATTTGAAGCACATGTTATTGTGCAGTATTAGCAAATAACAATTTTATTTTCATTTAGAATTATCCAGTTGGCAATAAATACTAAAAATGGTATGAAATACATCATTTTTTAGAATTATCTAAATTCTAAATTTAGATAATTCTAAATGAATTATTATATATTTTAAATGAATTAAAATTAATGTTAAAATTAGATAATTTTAGGTAATAAATTTAGATAAATATAGTTATTAAAAAATATATATATTATATATAGTTATTAAAAAAATATAGTTATTATTATCTCCTGAAGAAACCACTCATGGTGGAAACCAAGGTAGCAAAATAACTCGTTTAAAGATGAAAAAAAAATATATATATATATATATATTAGGGGATGTTTAGCGCTGCAGCCAATAAAATAATGTTTGATCTATAATAACGGAGGTAAGGTTTATAGTAATCTTTAGCATATTTTTGCAATTAGTACACACACACACACACACACACACACACACACACACACACACATATATATATATATATATATATATATATATATATATATATATATTTCTGATGGCCAAGGTATTGTGTATAAATAGATAATTCAAATGGTAAGCAGGTCAGAAGTTCATATGGATGCGTATGTGTCGTTTTTTTTTCACACTCACACTTTAAGTTTCTCCTTTCTCATTCGTTAGCGATATAAATTTATAACTCAAAATTGTTTTCAGCGATTTTGATTCAATTCTACTCTACAGGTCTTTCAGTTCTTTTTATTATTTTCGGAATACTGTTTAAATTTAAAGAGAGAGAGACAAAGAGAGAGAGAGAGAGAGAGAGAGAGAGTGTGTGTGTGTGTGTGTGTGTGTGTGTGTGTGTGTGTGTGTGTGTGTGTGTGATTTATCGCGTTTGAATTTCGTGTGTCTGTGTGTATGGCTTAGTCTTTCATGTTGTTTTGTTGTGGGGAGGCTTGTATTTTTATATAATTATTTATTTCTGCATCATGAGTTTGTCATAATCTACATCACTCTGAATTTAACCCCATTCATACTGCATTCATGTAAATGTTGGGAAACATAGGATTTCGAGGTATTGGCTAGTTTAATGTTACTTCTGTGCAGGGCTACTCTTTTATTCAGACTTTATACCCCCACGTATATTTTAGCGCATTCATAGCTTTTTAAACCATAAGTTACGTTTTTAGATTTGCAATTCAGATCTATTTTTTATTTCGAATGTAGATGTGTTTTCGAATTTGAAATGTTTTTCTGCTATTGCAATGTTGTCACCCCACATTTTTGTTGCATTTTGTGACCTCCTGTGTTGTGTGTCGAATTTTGATGAGGTTAGAATGTTTTTTAATTTTTTTAGTTTGGCGTTTGCTTTTGATTATTTTAATTGTCTTTTAGATTTGGTTTATTTTATCATTGTTTTTTGCGTAATTCTGTGTATTTTAATCTTTGTAAATAATTCTGGGCTGCTTTTGTTGTTTGTGGAAACGTATGCGAGAATGTTTTCTTCCTTTTCATGTTCTTTATTTTTTATTTCTTTATTTTGTTTTGTTCTGTAGAGATTCTAATAGTCGTGGCTTCCCTGTGTCTCTTCTATAAATACTTCCATGACTTCTGCTCCGACGAACTTAGATCATTGGTGCCCCCTAGGTTCGAATTTGCACGAGATACTAGATTAGCAACTAGATCCCACCCTTTTACAGTGAAATCGATAAAATGCAACCGCAACTTCTACTCCAACAGTTTCTTTTCTCGTACTTCCCGACTGTGGAATTCCCTTCCACATGACTGCTTCCCCGACGGCTACAATCTCCAGGAGTTTAAATGTAAGGTCAATAGACACCTCCTAACACAATAACTCGCTTCCATTCTTTCAAACACTCTTCCTATCTTCCCAACTACCTATCACCCCCTTTCTGACATTTTCTATATCTAACCACTCTTTCTATTTACCTTCTCCTATGTAGCCCCAAGCGCAATAGTGGCAGTGGAATGCCTTGCTTGGGGTGAAACGATTAAAAAAAGTACTTTTTTTCTGTCAGCTGGAAATCCTTGTTTAGTAATGGATTGGGGTGTCCTCTTATTTATAGTGTTTTTCGTAGTTTCTCTAGGCGTATTTTACAAAGAGTTTCGTCAGCTACTATTGTGGAAATTCGTCGTGTAGGAGCAGGGGATGGATTTTAGATAAATTTTCGGATAATCACTCTTGAAATGGAGGTATTGATGGGTGCCAGTGTGTTTATAGAAAATGTCTGTGATGATGTAATTGTTTTTGGATTTACGATTATGTCTAGGAATGGAAATTCATTATAGTTGTAATCTAGCATGAACTTAATTTTGGTTTGCAGGTTTTGCAGGCGATTGTTTTGCATATTTATGTCTCGCCTATGTTGATTTCTAAAATATAAAGCAATCATCTATATATCTCTTCCATGATTTAGCGAATTCTGTTTTTATGTCTCCCCCATATTTATGTCCCATTTGGTTCTATAGGCATTGTTTATATATATATATATATATATATATATATATATATATATATATATATTGTCATCAGTAGACAGATCTGTTTCGCTGTATCACAGCTCATCAGTACGGTTAGACTCCGATTGCTTTTTAACCCAGGATTGAAACCCGACCGAATTTGCGTCAGTCGGCGATTCTACCTCTGGAATATTGGCGTTCGGTGGAAGAAGGCAAACTTTTTTGCGCATATATTGTCATTATACGCGCCCAATAGCTAGAGTGCTCTAATTCATTAGTGAATGAGCGATGCGTACACGCCAGAGTAGCTACTGTTTTTCAAAGTCTACCATTCTTCCAGAGTGCTCAATCAGGGTGTGAGAGCGTAAATATGGATGTTTGTTGTAAAAATTATTTATATATATATATATATATATATATATATATAAATCATTTTCACAACAAACATCCATTGCCTGATGACGAGATTCTATCTCGAAACAGAAACTTCCGTGTCGCAATGCACATTTAATTCATAATTATATGATTATATTGAGCTCTACAATATTTATTGTATTGAGCACTGTTTATAAAAAGATAAATACCAGGGAACTCAAGCCGTAAAACCTTGGATCCTCTTCACCTGGATTTATATATATATATATATATATATATATATATATATATATATATCCGAGTGAGTACAGAACGAAGAAATAATTTTTTCACGTCCGAAACATTAATTTAAAACAGTGCTCGATATATAATATATACAGCTGTGAATATTTATAATAAATTATATTTTAGAACATGTACATAATGTTTTCTATATATGTCCTCTACAATCATATGGTTGTTTCGACATTGGGTCTCCAATGTATCTTCAGGAGGAATGAACAAGAATGGAAATCCTCACTATCTATATTTGGTTCATTGTTAGTGTGAGGTTGGTTGGGGTTATTGATAATAAAAGGAATATGTCTTCTGTGTTGACCGTTAGAATTTTGAATAAACTGGTGTGTGAAGTTAAATTGTTGATTAATGGCATTAGCTGTTAGAATGAACGTTTTTTATTGCTCGGGTATATCTTTTGGTTAGAATTAAAGTGGTGTTTATTACTTGGTCAGTTGTGCGTGTGTGTGCGGGGTTATTTTGTGATTAGGGAACCTGTCTTCTTTGTTGACCTTAAGAATTTTTAGGGGAGTGGTGTGGTTAGCTAGTGTTTGATGAGTGTTTCTTGTTACTAGACAGATTTTATGTATTCTTTTTTACCTAGTGACTAGATTATATACGTTGGGGTTCCTTAGATTGACGTGATAGGGGTAGGACGTTTATCCCGTGCGGAGTATTTTTCGTGTGTTTAAGAAGGGTTTATTTATATATGATATAATTAATCTGAAATTGTATATTTGATCTTAATTTTGAATATAGGAAATTGATTTTATTACGAATTTGTGAGCCATGTTTTTCCTTTAATTTTGATTTTTCGAGTACGGAATATTTTTGTATTTAAGTAAAGTTTTAGCGGATATATTTCTCATCTAGTTCAGAATATTAAGCCTTGCTTTAGAATTTAGTAGTTTGATCTTTTCTATAGAATTTTTATTTTAGCGGGATAAGGGTATTTATTCAATTACGGAGTATTTTTTATATTTAGGCAAAGTTATTTATAATTAATCCATTTTTCTTAGATCATAGTTTTTAATTATATACATATATATATATATATATATATATGTGTGTGTGTGTGTGTGTGTGTGTGTGTGTGTGTGTGTGTGTGTGTGTGTGGGGGTATAAAGATTATCTGTCAACGACAGAGATATTGATGTCTCTATTTCAAATTATTGATAATTGTTTTTAATTACTTCGCTCTTCTGACTTTGGAGAAATGTAAAGTAAAACGTCATCTTCCTTTTGTTATGTTTTAAATAACAGGGTAGACAGAGATTTGAGTGACGCCTAGTCTCGCCAAAAGAAAATAAAACTAAATTCAAACTCTGAATAAATTTGGTAACACAAGGTGCACCATTTATCTATTAAAAGTTTTTTTTTCTAATTATGTCCCTGTTTCTAGACAAGCTTTCACCACTATAATCAAATCCTCTATGTCGGGGAGCCACAACTGAAATCCTGCGCTCCAATACGTCGAAAATAACTGTTCAATTTAACAGATATAAAAAAAAAAGAAAAAAAGAATCATTAGACAAATAAATCCCATATCACAAGACAAACGTAAGATCAGGTGCGCATCTACACCTTTGTGCAAATTAATCAAAACAGTGGTTTAGTTTACTATTTTTCACCATACGCTCAGTTTTAAACCCACTGAAATGATAGAGTGTATTATTTTTTTCTCAGATTAACTCATTCTCAGTGATGTGCATTAATATGAATATATTTTTGGGTGTATGATGAAATGTGTTTCGCCTTGAAAAATATTGTGTCAGATTTTATCATGCCCAGACACTATTGTCTTAATTGTCGATTAGTTGTCCTACGGTTCATTTTAGAAATTAATTAATGGTTTATAACATGCTAACAAATGGTGTTGAATACTGAAAAAACATCCCTCTGATAAATAAAAAAAGAAGTTGCTTGAGCATTATCTTTTGCTATTCACATGTGGGTTCAGATTCAGGTGTAATATTTTTCATCATTTGTTAAGACAACCCCAGATAGTTGAATTCTGTTACTAACTTTTTTTCCAGAACTTAAACTTGGAGAAAACCACCTGTAAATAAAGTTTTAAGGACAATATAAACAAAAAGGTTACTTGCGGTGAATTCACTAAAAAATTGTTTTCAATGCTAGTGTCATATTACCTCTAGCCTTGGGCGTCCTCGGAGTATCACGCAGAACATTTTTTTGTGTGACTTCCAAATAAATGCTAATATGAGGTTCCATTTTTCAAGATCTAAATATATATTTTCACCGGAACTATTAAACTTGCACAGTGAAAATATTTTGAGGGCCCTAGATGTTATGCCATAATTTGTCATCGGAAGCCACAATCTGAAAAACATGACTCGCAGACGACACATTGCTGACTGCAGACACAGAAAGGAAACTGCAGGACCTTCTGCAGAATGTTGGTAAAGAGAATGACAAGAAGGGACTACAATTAAACTGCAAGAAAACCGAATGCATGGTCATCAACAAAAAGAGCAACCCAGAGTGCCAAACACAGATGGGAAATGTTAAAATCAAGCAGGTACGAAAATTTAAGAATCTGAGAAGTGTTCTAACCGAAGCCGGAAAGTGCGACACAGAGTTCCAATGGTGAATTAGCACGGCAAACACGCGTTCCAGAAGCTGATTAAAGTATTAAGAAACAGGAAACTTTCACTAAAAACAAAGAAAAGAGTACTGAATTGCTATGTGATGTGAGTTCTTCAATATGGCCAGTGAATGTTGGACAATATCAACAAAGATGAAGGGAAAACTTGAAGCAACTTAAATGTAGTTTTACAGAAGGATGCTGAGGATATCTTAGAGCGAGCATTTGAGCAATGTCAAGGTGTTGGTGGAAAGAAAGGAAACGAAAAGGAAATTAATATTGAGCATCAGGAAGAGACAACTAAAGTTCCTGGGACACGCAATGAGGAAGGAGAGCTTGGAGAACCTGATACTAACAGGCCAGATAGAGGGGGGGAAAAGAGACAGGGGAAAGCAGCGAATAACATATTTGAAGGACCTGAGCAGGTGGATGACAGAACGGGGGCTGCGAGATGCTACAGGAAAAATCGAGCTAAGAGCCACCAGGGATAGGGAGACGTAGAAAGCCATGATCGCCTACGTCCTGAAAGGACAAGGCACATAGAAGAAGAAGAAGAAGAAGAAGAAGAAGAATATATTACCCTCATTCAGCTGATGACAAGTTCAATTCAAACGGATGTGCCATGATCGTAGTGGTATTAAAATTTCGGCATCTGATTTCGATAGAAAATAAATTGACTCTCTCGTCATTTATTTTATATTATTCACGCAGATCTTATTTCTTTATTAATGTAGCCAATCGATATTTTTTCCAAAAGATTATTCGCGATTTTATCTGCGTGGAATATGTAACAAATAATAGACCAGAGCACAATATCAGGTCATTGATGCTACAACTATACAAAGGTATATATATATATATATATATATATATATATATATATCAAAACAGAACGTGGCATAGGTAAAATCCCTAAGAATATCCTATTAATATTAATTTTGTTAATATCAAAACTAATCCAGCCAGAGGGCTCGATGTAAAAAGAATTATAAATTTTCAGAGCCAAATATTTTTTCAAATATAACTTCGAAACTCATGTGTCAGATGATCATTTCTGCGAAGTAAATTCGCTTCTTTATCGACTGTCTTGTTACTTACTTTCTTTGTTCATCTTATGTTACATGTTCACATAAACTCATTTACTCTTTCATTCTGCCCGCTTCTCTTGCCTTCATTATTTCCTGTAAGTGTTAATCTTCTAACCACCCTTTTCTCACAATAGAGACGATACGATGGATACATGGTAGTTAAGATTCCCAAAAAATTGAAAAAACTCTAATATCTCATTTTAAAAGAAATATTTATCAAAATTACATAAAATTAACTTGAAATACTAAAGAGTAAATTTATGTAATAACATCACTTTTACCTTCAAACACGACGTCCAGACAACTTCGGAATCTGCTTCAGTTTTTCTGGTCGGCTTCCTTGTTAATGTTGGTGAATGTTACCAAATTTGTGACTTATTAAGTTAATTTTTGTGTTGAACGGAGTTTTGTTGATCTTTCGCGCAACTGCGTCCTGCATATAATAATCAAATGGGTTTCAATCTGCCGTGATATGTGGCCACATGTAAGGGGTTATGTGGCCACATGTAAGGGGTTATGTGGCCACATGTAAGGGGTTATGTAATTAGAGAAAATGTCTGACTGCCATGGCTGAGTTTTTCTAATTGTGCAGCACTCACTCATTGATTTTGTTAGAAATTAAAAAAAGCCTTGAATTTACAAACTTTGCTTAGCACACACGCAAGAGAAAGCTCGGGGACTTTCACACCTTGATGTGAAATGTTTTTCGATCAATAGAAAACTAGGAAACATCTAAAAACAAAATTCAAATGGTCTTCAATTATCAGAAACAAATTTTTTCACGGACCCTTTTTGCAAGCAGACGCGAATTTTGTTTGTCCTCCAATAGAAAGGGTAAAATAACATCCGGGAGTGAAGTCCCAAATGAACTTTTCGAGCCCCACAAACAAAATAAAAGACGGGCCAAGTTCGACTGCCGTCAGAGAGGCAATGACGAGCGTAATTAACACGTCCCTTGACAAACGTCAAGTGATAGCTATTAATACCTCTTCTCTTTCTCTCTCACCTCCTTCCTCCTCACCGTTCACCCCTCTGTCTTTTTTATAGTTGATAACCGAAGAGAAACCTTTAAGATTAAGCCAATACTTCAAAGACATTCCTAACCAATGATAACGCTCATGGATACATACATACATACGTTCCTGCATATATCTACACAAGTTACTACTACGAACACTTGATACCCTTAACTTCTTACTACTGTTTCTCATTGAACATTAACATCTACTAATTCATGTTATTCTTTTCTATTAATAAATTTATATTTAAAAATACAAAACATATCCTTTTATTCTTTCAAAAATCAACCTGTTGATAACTTTCTGATAAAACCTAAATTTTGAGCATTGTCGGTTAGGCCTGTAAATTGGCCTTGTACCAGACATGGCTGATCGTCTATACAGCTAGAGTGGTGACCCCTCCTGCCACAATGTCACCATTACACGTAATTGCCCAAAATGTTTAATCAATTTTAGACTCAGCCAAGTCTTTTCAAACCCTCTGCATTATACTCATATTGACATCTAGACATTCTGAAATGTTTGTATTTCCGGTGTTGATTATAAGCAGGACAGCAGACCGTTTCCAAATTTATGCCATTATGGTGCTCCTTTTCTAATTAACAGAACCCAACCTACCCTTATCGACAAAATCAAAGACAAAGCGTATGGGCGATATTAAAAGTACAACAAAGCGAAAATTTAGGTATCGCACCCTGACATTTACCCCAGCAATTTCATTTGTTTTTATATCTAAACTTATTTATAAATAAAACTTTGTCTGTGTGTGTGTGTGTATGTCTGTGTGTGTGTGTCCGTTACCTATAGAGTCCGAAACGGCTGAACCGATTTTCTTGAAAATTTACACAGTTGTACTAGAAGAGTCTGCGAGTGTTCTAAGCTAGGTTTTGTGGCGAGGTACCCCCGATAAATATCGAAAATCGATAATCGAAAACATCGGGTTATAGAAGGAGTGGTCCGATTTTAATCAAATTTGATACACTCATAGACAAAGACATAAGAAACGATATTCAGAAATTTAAAGGTTGCAGTTCTTACAATAGTGTAGAAAACCGATAATATATATATATATATATATATATATATATATATATATATATAAGGCAAGATGTTTGTGTGTGTGTCTGTTTATCTGTCTGTATGTCCTTTATACAAATTCACAAATTTTATCTGATTCTCACCAAACTTCACACAAATATTCTTTAAGCTGAGTATGAGCTCCAGGACCATGGATTAGTTTTAAAGCTTTCATTACACCCGAACAACGCCGGGCTATACTGCTAGTTACATTATATGTGTTGTCTGTATTTTTAGGTAAGGTTTTTTCGTTACTAATATATATATACTTTATACCTTGCTTAGTTTCTGTAATACATGTTTCGTTAATCTTAAACGCTTTCCGGCTTCTGTGATATACTTTCCGATAAAAAAATAAATCCTGGTAAAAGCACGATAAAATGTTTCACTCAACAAATGATCTTTAATCGATATTTGCATAGTATTCAAGCAAATACATTTCAGTGGAATTTGAATGTAACCTTTATGCAAATTCATGACCGTAACTCGCAAATCTTCAATCAGTAGGCAAATTTTATTTAAGTATTAATTTTTCTTTCCTATTAAGTGTCTATTTTTATGGATATAACTCCAGAAATATAACATGCGCAGTATTAAATTACCAAATTCTGGAAGGCAAAATTTGTTCAAAATTCCCTGCACGCTTACTGGGTGAAATGTGTTTAGAATAAATGATGAGCATTTTTGTATGCAGCATATTTAAATATGATCGTATCTGTTAGTAAATTCAGTAGATCTCTCTTACCTTGTGTAAGGGTGTAGCTGCAAAACTTTAAGTTGAAAGAGAAGTTTTGTGAGATTTTTTCAAATCTATTACCTTACTCTTTATCTCTATCTCACAAACACACACACGCGCACACACATGCAAGCACAAAATATATTTTCTCTTTATATATATATATATATATATATATATATATTCTCTAAACATATACTGTTAAATATAAGAGACAATGAATGTCTATTATGTTTAATCATGAGCCGTTCTAAACGTAGTATTTTGGCTTTAATTTCTTTTCGTCTTTCTTTCCTTTTCTTTTATAGTAGTATAACTCTTTTTTTAATGTCAGAAGATTTAGGTTCATTTTACCGATATAAATATCTGTTTGTGGATGTGTATGTGTGTGTATGTTTTAAAATTGCATTATTGTGGAAAAACATATATATATATATATATATATAATAGATTCTGGAAAATGAAGAAGGAAGGGCAGGACCCTATAATCAGCTGGAAATTAATAGGCTCAGCTTGTACCTCTAAAAATTTTCGTAATAGCTGCCGTCTATGTTTATTGGAGAAGATTCTGATTTTGAAGTATCCTCATCAGGACTTACTTTTGAATCTTAGGAAGGAATTCATTAATAAGTGCCGTCATAGGGCGGATTTTAAAATTTAAATTTTAAATTTTAAATTTTAATTTTAAATTTTAAATTTTAATTTTAAATTTTAAATTTTAATTTTAAATTTTAAAATTTAATTTTTAATTTTTAATTTTTTTAATTTTTAAGTTTTTAATGTTTAATTTTTAATTTTTAATTTTTCTTTTTATAATTTTTATATATATGTGTATATTTGTGTGTGTGCGTATATTTGTATATATGTATATATGTATATATGTATGTGTGTATATATGTATTTATGGGAAAATTTTTTTTAGCTATTTAAATGCTCTTTTTTATAATAGTCATTGATTTTTTATATTTTTTATATGTATGTGTGTGTGCATATGTATAATGTATATATGTGTGTGTGTGTGTGTATGTATATGTGTGCATGTGTGTGTACACATATATATTGTGTGTGTGAATTTTTTATATGTGTGTGCACATATATATGTGTGTATGCGCATGCACGTGTATATACGTATATAAGTGTATGGAATTGAATGTATGTGTGTGTGTATGTGTATGTATGTATATATGTATTCATAATCGAAGAATTGTGTCTGTATGTGTAGGTATGTATGTATGTATGTGTGTACTTTTATGTGTATGTGTAATTGTAAATGAATTTTCTTTTTTTTACATGGCGATGTCTTTATTTAGTTTAAATCAAATGACCTAATTTTTTAAAAAATTTATTTTAAATCCTATATCTTTTTATTCCGTTTAAAAGTAATTATGCCTTTTTAAGTAAAGGCCTTTTTCTAATACTTCAACGTTTTGGGGAAGTTAAGTTTTTGAATATGTCCAGCGTCTGTAATATATAAAAAAATGTTTCTTTCTTTTCTTTTCTTTTTCCCTCCCTTCCTTCCTTTATCTCTCTTATCTCCCACCTTTTTTCCGTGTTGCTTCACCTTAAATCAATTCAACACGGCCGTCTGTTAATTTTTAAGTTCTCTTTTCTTTTTTTGCGAACCCAGACGATGTCAATTTTTTCTTTTCTTGGTTATTTGTTTTTATTTTGTTTTATCTTTTTCCTTTTTTCTTTTTCTTTTTTCTTTTCTTTTTTAATTTCTTTGGAAATCTATTTAAAAAGGAAAATTAGACTGATTTTTCTCCAGTTTCTGAAAGGATTTTTCTGTTGCTGAGGTGATGTGTTATCTCCCGTGGGGATTTTCATATCGAAATGGTCATCCAACATCATTGAATTAATCCTTTTTTAATTTATATTTGCTCTGTAATATTTTATTACATGGAGCTCTCTTCCTGTATCATTTTTTAATATTAAAATAAAATTTTTAATATTAATTAGGATCGGTTTTTTGGAATTTACCTGCCTGCTTTTTTAACTTGGATTAAAGCATCTGAATTAATATATATGTATATATATATATATATATATATATATATATATATATATATATATAGCAATGAGATATAATAATGTTTGGTGCAAAGATTGTTGTTTATCCATAGTTTTCCTAATATATGTTTTTCGTAATGCAAGTTTTTTATCGTAAATTGTTAGACATGTAGAAATAGACAATTGATAGAGGGGTGTCGTTACGAAACTTCCATGAACCTGCTCATTGAAAGTGATAAATTCCTGGCACTAAAATTATATATATATATATATATATATATATATATATAGATTATAACATGGATATGTTATAATATCACTACAAATGTAGGTATTTTGTTTCGACACTTCTTGTGTCTTGTCAATTGATGTGGTTTATTTCAAACTGAATGGTTTTAAAAGGTTAAAAACAAGCAAAACCCTTTTAATCAGGGAGGCATTGTTGTATGTACAATGTGAATCAATCAGAGTAAAGCAACTTCTAATTTGGAGAATATGTGAGCAGACTTAAAAATAATTTGGGGGGGGCATTAGTATTAATATTTTATTAAATTGAGATAAGCACTTTTAATTAAGTATTAAATTTACTTTATTAATGTTGCAAAATTTTAAAAAATTCTAAGTTTAACAATTCATTAGATTTAGAAAGTTATTCATATATTAAATGAGGAAGAGAAAGAACGCATACATAAATCAACCTACAAAAATCCACACATGGAAAAATAGACGAGTATATTCATACAAGACACAAGATTAATATGCCAACGCATATATACATACACAAATTACAAAATTTAGCTTTATCGACTTGTCAATGTGTCTGTTAAATTTTAAAGTTCTATTTGTACACAGACTAAATTGCTACATATTGGATACAGTCAAGGGGAATTCGTAACGTGATCAGCCTTGAATGAGTGAGGTCGGAACAGACACAAGCATATTTCAATGCATGAACATATAAACAGAATTAGATATATACATACGCAAATACACAAGCTAAGAACAAAAATGTACACGACTAAAATCTCCACAGATCGTAAAAATATATAACCACATAGATGGAAATACATGAAACCTCTGACATCAAACTAAGTAGATACACAATACATAAATTAAATGCGTATGCATGTGCAAAACGTCATACGTATACATATATATGCTAAGCCCCATATCGTTCATATGAAGTTATGCCTGTGTGAGCCCCTGTTGACTAGCACACGTGTGGGTGTGTCTCTGCGCACGTCAATTGTTGTATAAATGGTAATCTATGTCTGTGTTTGTATACAAGGCGTCACGACAACAAATATTCCTACCAATGATCATCCCACTTTCACAAAAATTTCTCAATTTAAGCATTTTTACATATATCCAGTATTTTAAATAAAAAATTAAAACAGTTTGTCTGACGGGCAAAAAAGCGTGAAACCCATTACACATATCTATCTATCTATCTATCTATCTATCTATCTATCTATCTATCTATCTATCTATCTATCTATCCACATACATACATACATACGCACATACATATATACATATACACCTATATATATAAATGTATATATATATATATATACATATACAAATATGCATACACACATACACATACATACAAATACATACGTATATATAGATATACACATAAACACATACATATACACATACGCTAATATACATATATAGAGATACAGACATGCATACATAGACATTTGAACATCGACATTTGAACATATATACATACAAATATGAATATATATACATATACACACACATACATATATACATATATATATATACACACATACATATATATACACATATACCCATACAAAAGCATACAGGTATACATGTAAGACATACACACACATACATGTAAATGCATACAAATACATACATATTAGTTAGTAAAGCAAATATCAATATGTCTACTAGTACAAAAGAAAAAAATTTATATATATATATATATATATATATATATATATATATATGTATATATATATATATATATATATATATATATATATATATACACTAATATTTAGAGATTAATTTGCATATATTTGATGGGTACCTTCATCCGACTCGGACGCTCTAACAAATTTTTCACCAGTACACATTCCGACACATATCAACACAATAACACTTGGCAAGCACCCAACCCAACACCGAACGCCAACATAAACAGCCATGAGGCATCTAAACGGACATCGATTATTGCGCCAATACACGACGGAGACAAAACCAGTACAAACCATCCGGCCAAAGTCCAACACGCTTCCCCATAGCACCGACAGTCAAACCCACAACTAATAACCATGATACTCAAAACCCATGTATAATTGTAGACGTAGAAATCGACAGTGCATGATGATCGTCAGTTTAAAGCTTGAAATGGAAAATCAAAACTGATCATCGTCCGACTATCGGATCGAAGCGTGAAACTTAATCACCACCTAGTGTTAATACCCATATTCACATTAAGCAATCACACACACACATACACACACACATACACACACACACAGACACGCACACATACACACACATGTATATATAGAGTTTCGTGTCGAAATAAAATATTGATTAGTAATACTCGAAATCTGATTTTGCATTGTCACGCAAACCTAAATCACGATCGTGCAAACAAAATCAGGAAATTGTCATTTTAGCAACGTGATACGAGCGTGTACACTGACTACTCGGGACATATACGTGAACAGATATTCAGTAATGTGCGCTTATATATTCATTCAATATCATCATATGTCAGACAATCACTGATGAACCTTTATGTGTCCACCGAACTGTTCATCGATTCGATTCTTCTCTCGATGTCTAATAAATTATTCATTCCTTATTAGACCTATGTAAATGACTTTAATTTCTCGTCAACTTTTATTAGTAAATCTGACACACACCCAAATATGGACTTACAAGGAGGTTTAAATGGATTAATCTCTAATTCAGTCTCTCTTTCTTTCTTTAGCACACACACACACAAACATAGAGAGAGAGAAAGAGAGAGAGAAAGAAAGAGAATAGCTGAATTTGGTTAGAACGCAGAAAAATATTTCTAAATGTTAAAACACCAAACGTCTCTAATATATATATATATATATATACAGATAAAGAGAGAGAGAGAGAGAAAAGAAAGAAAGAGAATAGTTGAATTTGGCTAGAATTCAGAAAAAATATTTCTAAATGTTATAACACCAAGCGTCTCTAATTCTTGTCCATGTGTAGTCAAAACAAACCCAGTCTGATGAAGTTCTAATGGATGAAAAAAAAAAAACTTTTCTCAGTTTGTCATACATATATATTCTTGTGTTAGCATATTTATGCATGATGATGAAAATGTTTAAATCGTAATTAACTCAGGAAGTTTGAAAAGTAGTTAAATCATTACAAAATAAATAAACGAAATAAAAAAAAAGACATAAATAAATAAATAACTCTAATAAACGAAAGTCGTTGTCGAGTATTGTGGCATTCGTCGACATTTAATTCTGCGTGAAATGAGTTCTGTGTTGACTTTGAAAGGACGTCTATAGCTACCGCATGGTAGGGTAGGAGGGTTCAGGGGATGGAGAGCTCTGTCTTTTCTTTGGGCTCTCTTTGTCTTTTCTAGATATGCTTTAGTGTTTTCGAAGCTCTTTATCCAATATGTTTTTCTACAATTTTCTTTTCATAATTAATAATTGCACATACACACACACATACACACGCACAAACACACACATACACACGCACACACACACACACACACATTGTCCTTTGTAGATTTTAATATCTTTTGACTTTTCTCCCATCTCGCCAAAACCCGTCTTCGACATCGATTGACTCAACTCTCCAGGTCGTTTATGCATTAACTTCCTCTGTCTCTCTTCTCTTTAATCTGTCCTGTGTGTATCAACGTTTCCAAGCCGACTTTTTTCTTATGTGCACCCTAAACTTCAGTTGTCTATTCCTGATGTTATTTTGGCATTGTTTCTAGAACTTTATCGTTGGTTGCAGAAAACCGTTATCCTCTTGTCTTTTACATATACATCTATCTTATATATATATATATATATATATATATATATATTATGGGGAAACACACCTATTCCTTAGATAATGTACTCTTACTTCTATATTAATAAGAGTTAACAGGAAGTTCTAGAGAAGTTTTTGGGAAGTTCATAGTTCTTTAGAGCTCTATTAAAGTTCAGTAGAAATACTAGGCAGTTGATATTAGTCGGTAATTAGCCGAATACTAAGGAGTCAACATACAGTAGAAGATTACCAAGTTACTAACATTTTGGGTATGTTAAGTCGATTAGCAACCGACATAGCACTATTATAACATTCAGTGCGGAAAAACTACTCCACAACAATATATATATATTCGGACATTGGTTAAGTTTCCGTTGTTTTTCAGCAGATGGCGTTTCCAGAACTGCGTGAATGTAGTTTTAAGTGTTAACCATTGTGTAAGGATGTACTATAAACAAGCTTGAAATTCAATTTATTTTATTTCGCCAAAGTGTAAACCACTTCGCTTTTTATAGCGTTAAAAATGTCGGATTTCATGCCAAAGAAAGTTTATTTGCAGTTAAATTTACTGCCGTAGTTTATTTAAAAGAAATCTGAAGCTGAAGCAAACAATTCTTGTTGAGACTTACAGCGACTACGCTATCTCGGAAATACCTTTCAGAGATTGGTTTAGCAGTTAAAAAATAATGATTTTGATGTTGAAGATAAAGAACGCTCTGGCGCACCGAAAAGTTTGAAGACGAAAAATCAGAGGCATTACTTTATGAAGACTCATGTCAGGCACAAGCTTAATTTGCAGAATCAGTAGGAATTGATCACACAACTGTTTCAAACCTTTGAAAGAATTAGAAATTATTCCAATACAAAAACATTAGAGGCTGTGCAATTTGAAACCGAGAGACGCCGAACGGTTTCTTGTCACGCGCGAACAGCTGCTTCAACGGCAAAAAATGAGAGTTTTTTTAAATCGTATCGCTACCAGTGATAGAAAGTGGATACACTACGATAATGCTAAGCGTAAAAGTTTTTGTGGTAGGTCAAGTCATGCATCAACATCGGTGGCAAAGCCAAATATCCGTGGTTAAAATCTTCAGCTCTGCATTTGGTAGGATCAGCTGGGTGTAGTTTGTTATGATCTTTAGGAGTAGAAGCAGAACCCAGTGATTTTGCAATTTGAGTCCCCGAATTCTTTTGTACATGAGTTCCCGAATTTCACTATAAAATTCAGTTTGTTATATCGTTTTCCTTTATTGATTACTTCTTCTTGTGACGGTTGCTTACCGATAGGTTTGGGAAAACTATCTGTCTATACTCGTCGTCAAATACTTTTGTGTTCGACGACTTCTATCAAGAGACTTCATCACTCTAATGCCACTTAAATTCAGACGTTGAACTTCTAAGTTGCCCAACCTATCATGCAAATAGTATAAATACATCTGCTTGCCTCTGGTAATTTTGAGGGACCAACTTATTTTTCTTAACTTCTTATTCAATTCATGTTTTGCTCTGCAGCTCTGTTCCTCGAAACTAGTTCCCCACAAGGTTTTTCAGTTTCGACGGTATTCATGCAATTGTTATAAAGAAAAGTGCTCCTGATATGTTTCCTGTTACCCTTAACTATAAATTACCTCTCTGGTTTTTTCTTTCGAGCTTGTTAGAACTCCTTTTATCTAGTTCCTGTTTTTTAAAACTATAACCCCTCAGAATGTTGCCTTATTAGTCATCTACTATTTTTGACAAATACGATAATACTCTAATTAACTCTGAATTAGATAAGCACACGGCTTCTTTTCGGACAAACAATATGGTTTCCGTTTTGTCATGTCTACTGCTGATGTGTTAACGACCATTACTAAATTTGTGTATCAAAAAACGCAGAACGTTTAGATATTCCATAAGCGTTTATCAGTATTTGGAACGCGAGCGTTCTCTATAAGCTTAAGGGCTCGGGTGATTTTGAAAGAATATTTGGCTTAATTCAATCATTCTTAACAAATCTTGTAATAAAAGTGTTATGGACTCAGAATAGGTCCGTGTTGTGAAGAAACACACATATTCCTCAGATAATAGACTCTCCCTCCTATATTAATAAAAGTTAACAGAAAGTTCACGGGAGAAGTTTTTGAGAAGTTCTTAGGAAGTTCATAGGTGTTATTTAAAGTTCTATTTGAGTTCAGTAGAACTACTAAGGCAGTTGATATTAATCGGCAGTTCACCGAATACTAAGGAGTCAGCTTTCAGTGAAAGATTACCAAGTTCCTATCATTTTGGGTGCGTTAAGTCGATTAGCGACCGACATGACCCAATTAGAACCTTCAGTGCAAAAACTAATCTACAACAGTCCGGAAGAAAACCCGAACGCGGAAATTAGTGAAATATATATATTAAACGGAAAAAATACACAAGGGTTACACTTCAGTCTGACTGTCAAGTATTAGACCGGGGTTACTCAATTCAACTCAACTCCAATATTTACCCTTCTCCCCCACTTGAGAGAGATGTGACACAAAGTCTTTTTTAACGTGGAGAACCTGAGCACTTACACCCATGTACTGGTCAAAACCTTACCCATCCACGGTGGATAGGTCCAAAACCGGTCTAAACTGATCTTAAACTTGTCTTATTCAGTGACCCCAGCCCAAAGTCCGGAGCCCCGGGTGTTGTGACTAGACAACTCCACCTCGTGAGGCATATTCTACCGGTATTCATAATAATAGGAAGAGTTCATTACCGTCCAAAAAGGGTAGGTCCCATAACAGAAGACAGTGTTGAACAGGCACGCTTCTAAATCATTTCATATCAAAGGAGATGCATCCAATCAGGATTTTATCCTTTTTGGACTTCATCAATGATCTTTTCTACATGAATTTATCATCTCTACTATGTTTCACCGTTTTACTGTTGAACTATCGAGACGAAATCGTCTGTTATATTCTAATAGTTTTATTTACTGCACGACTCGTTTATGGAACTCTCTTCCGATTCTTATTTGATTAATATCCCTTGATGATAATCACAGTCGGCGAGGTTTAGGAATTGCAATGCCCTGACGATAATTACGGGTAGTACGAGAGTCTTTCTTGGTGACTTTTGATGGAAAAAAAGTAGTATTCTTTTTGCTCCTGGAAAATGTAAGTACTCAACTACAGAAACTGAGGTTTGGTTTAAAAACATTTCCTATTTCATTTAATTTCTCATCTTTTATATTTTATTATTTTTTGTAAATTGTCCTTTAAATATAATTTTTAATATTTTCTTGTTCAAGCTATGTCCTATTTTTCTTTTGAACTGAAATCCACCAAACCTTCTCAGCGAGTCAAATGTAACAGGAGCTTATAACAGTTTTCATACCCACAACAGTATATATATATATATATATATATATATATATATATATATATATTCTACAAAATCTTACGGAAAGTTACAAATGGGAACTGTAATTAACAGTTATATTTTTAATTTATCTGTTTGAACATTATTTTTGATGCATACTCGTATTTAAGTAGAGATTCTCTTTTTTATAATTAAACTAGTATATTTATATATATTTATCGGCCTGAATATTCGAGAAATCTTTTTAATAAAATATGCATCCTTCGGCATGATTCGAACCTGCAACATCTAAAGACCTATATGAAGCTATCAATCGATTCACACGTCAGAATAGCTAATTCCATTTCGTAACATTCCGTAAAGTTTCGTAGAACTGTTTTTGTTTACGTTTGCTTATATTAAGATACGAGCCAAAGCAGTTACGAATATTACGAAAAATCAAGAATTTGTGTCTTTATATGGTTTAATTCAGCCCAGTCTAACTACAAAATTCTTCGGGTTATCGATATGAACATGTCACACGGGGCAATGTCAGGTGAATACGGCGGGTGGGGAAGGACTTCCTATGTAAAAGTTTCCAAGTAGGTTTTCACCAGTTTTGCAAATTATGGCCTACCTCTGAATGAAAGTGGCATTAGAGTGATGAAGCCTCTTGATGAAAGTCGTCGAACACAAAAGTATTTGACGATGAGTGTAGACGGATAGTTTTCCCTATATTATCGGTAGGCAACCATCACGAGAAGTAAGGGGGAAAGATATAACAAACTGAATTTTATGATTAAATTCGGAAACTCATGTACAAAATATTTGGAGACTCAACTTAGGGAGTAAAGCTATGCAGGTTGCTGTATATCTACCTATAAATAGTAATGGGTTGTTCCTATTCTCTTATATAGGTGGACACTCTTAGAGTCATGTGGAGAGTGATTACACTGATAAGCAGTTCACTAGCAGTGTATCTACTTCATGCAGCCTGCACGTTTTCTACTTGTTGATATACTATTATTCCCAACCTCCGTTTTGGAGATTACTCATGCTGTAATCTTTTCGGGTTACAGCAGATTTGAACACTGCAGCAATCCCGAAAGAAAGGAAGATAGCCATAAAGTGTAAATTCTCTGAAAGGGTTTGAATAGAGCAGATTAATTTCACAGAGGGCTTGGATATCTGGAAAACGTTCCACGATAAACGATTTTCCACTGCAGGATTGTGTACGAATGATACGAATGTTGGAGAAGGTAAGTTTCAGAAGTTTACTTTGATTTTGTTTATGTATTTTGATCAAAATATACTTTTGAAGGTGAAAATGACCAAGACTTATAGTTGCTCCTGTTCGTTAATGAGAGTTTGATCTACAGCATAGTGTGGCTATATGATTGCGTCTCAGAAGTGCTGCAGGGACACTTATCCCTGTGCAATCATTATCCTGCTATAGCCCCGATATTATGAGATTGTTGAACAGTCAGGATACAGCAGCCAGAAATCTGCCAACCTCGAACCGTCAGCATGCATATTTTTAGCCTAAAGCCAGTGATATCACGAAGTATTCATGACAGCAACCTTATTTAAGACGTAAGATGGAACCGTAAATCCCATCTTAAACAAGAAGAAAGTGATAAAAATCTACTCCTGTTCAAAGATGGAGCGGAGTATGAACCAGGTGATAGGCAGAGTGATCTATTCTTATGGAAAAATAAAATAAAATAGAATAGATAAGGGGATAAAAAATAATTAATTAAAAAGAGAATATCGTCGCAAAAGTGTAAGAAGCCGTAATATATTGACAATGAATTTTGAAGCTTCAAATTTTAAAGATTGTCATCCTCAACGGAAGATCTATACAATTAACCTCTTACCATGTTAATCTAATTTTAATATATATCACATAAATATATTATGAAGTGTACATTATACATATAAATACACCGGATGCCTAAAATTTTAATTTAAATCTCATCGTTTCTTGATCTTCAGCGTTTCTTAATGTATAATTTTAACCGACGTTCGTTATAATTCCTGCCTTCCCCATTGTTAGGTGAGACAACGCTTTCTTAATGATTCATTGACTCTTTACAAAAAAAAAGTGGTAAAGCAAGAACAACAACAACATGGCTGCTAGATAAAACACCACGTGTAGACAGTAATTTCTTATCCATCCAATCCTCCTATATCCTGTCCGGTGTTAATTAAGAAAAAACAAATATTGTTATGTTTCAAAATATATTTAACTGTGTTTGTTATATTTTTTGTTGTTTCTAATATATGAGTTTACAACACCCATATATAAAATTCTACCGATAATATCATTATTAATATAAAAAAAAATATTTTTGTCAATGCAGTTGCTCACCTTCAGTTTAATATAAAGGTTTGCATAGCTTATATACAATAAATTTATTATTTATCTATATCGTATCATATTTTGGTGTCGTAATAAATAGCAGTCTGTATACCGATAAACGACGTTAGGCATCAAAGCCCCTAATCAAGGGATTAGACTTTTAGAGGATCGGGGAACCATCTCCCAATTGGTGGTGTTCCCACGTCCACTCTGACTACGTGAGGAAGTAGCACCTGTTAGTGGCCTAGATATAGACAAATCATCATCATTTATCCATCACACCCAGTTGTGCATAGGGCAGCAACAGAAAGTTGCTGTTTCTGTAACAAACTGTTTTTTATGGGACAGGGTTGTTAGCCCTGAACCCAACCCTCAAACCTGGAGGACCGGTGGAACATTCTTGGTCCTTACGTTTACAGCATTTGGTATTCACAAATGGTCACCCATTTAAGTACTGATCAGGCTCGATTTTGCTTAACTTCGATGATCGAACGGGAACCGGTGTATTCAACATGATATATCCGTAGACAGATATAGACAAATAGTGAATAAAAAAAAAACAAATCAATGAGATAATAAAAATATATTTTATAGTAAAAAATTCTAGCAAAATATTTTCGGTAAAAATAGCAACATTTCCGAATTATAATAAAATTTACAACAATACATTTTATCTGTAGTTGACAACATACAACTAAACTGAACACATTCATTTGAGGTCATAAGGTTCTTCAAATTATTTACAGTTGAGCATTTATTAATACATAATTTCATATGCCACTGAACAATCTCACCGTAAGGTGGCTTCCCTGTGCCTCTTCTATAAATATTTCCACGGCTTCTGCCCCGATTAACTTAGATCACTGGTGCCCCTAGGTACGAATTTGCCCGAGATACTAGATTAGCAACTAGGTTCCACCCTTTGACAGTGAAACCGATAAAATGTAACCGCAATTTCTACTCCAATAGCTTCTTTCTCGCACTTCCCGGCTGTGGATTTCCCTTCCGTATACTTGCTTCCCCGACAGCTACAATCTCCAGGAGTTTAAATGTAAGGTCAATAAACAGCTCCTAATACACTAACTCGCACCCATTCTCTCAAACACTCTTCCTAATACCTCCTTACTCGTTTATCACCCTCCTTCTGACATTTCCTATATCTAATCACTCTCTCCCCATCTTCCCCTATGTAACCCCCTGCGCTATAGTGGCAGTGGAATGCTTTGCTTGGGGTTAAATGATTAAAACAAATAAATGAATAAAATCAAACAACAAAACAGTAGTCGGAAGAAAAATTAAAGAAAAGATTTCAAAATTTAATGGTTTCTCCTTTCCCAATCCTATCGTTGGAAAAGGCATTAAAAATGGTCCACTCAGGGATTATTCTAGACTACTGGTACCATATAGTTTAATATAACGTGTCATATGTTCATCTTCAATGTGCCGCATCTCTTTATGCAATGGTTGACCATGGTTCACTAAATCATCATATCCTTTGTAGTTTTTAGTAGGCTTAATCATTTTTGTTAAGTTATCTGTTCAAACAAGCTCAGCAGATAATTAGCTTGCTGACTTTCCTTATCTCCGTTACCTTCGGTATGTCCCGTGAATTTTAAGTTGTCTAATCCCTCTTTCATCATTATACAACTACAAAATAGTAACTGTCACTTCCTAATTCTAAGTTGTCTTTTTGTTACTATTTTCTTTTAAGACTTCCTCGTTGCTTCCACGCTCCGAACATCGACTTCTCAGCATCTCCTTGTAGAACCACATTTCCGTTGTCTCCAGTTTCTCTACATTTACCCAGCATTTACTGCCATATAAAAGGATGTATGTCACATAGTAGTCTAGTATTCTTTTCGTTGTTGGTTCTCCCCCTTTTCCATGATAATAGACTCTTCTTAACCATACATATACTTCTGCTACGAAGGATACCGCCAGAGAGATAAAGAGAGCTCGTCAGATACTGAACGATACCGGAGGATACCGAGCTTTCACGGATAATACAGCGTCAGCAGTTCATAGTAGCTCAGAGCTCCACTCAGACAAAAGATTACTACGCAGCACCCCGTCTACTACGGCTTCACTTCAAAGACTTTTATATATACTTCTATACTAGCTGTATTCCTGCATTACTAACCTGCGTTCAATTTAGTATCCTTTACGTTAATATACTTATTTTTCTAACTCAAATTCTGGTTGTTGTCCCTTTATTTTATGCGGATTCCATCCTCGAGATCCACAAAACTTTTCATTTTGCAGCCCCTTTTTTTTAGTTTCTCAGCGCTTTGATTGGCATCTTGTAAGTCTATGCGTTTTCTGATTTCGGCGTCTCATTTTCCATTCCATGTTAAAACACTTCTCAGATATTTAAGCTTCTTTATTTGCTGACATGAACACGTCTTAACTAGCTTTTTGGGCTTTGTCCCTTCTGATGGTTATGATTCCAGGCTTTTTGCCGTTAATATTTAGCCCATTTTCTCCTGCTACATTAACTAAACCGTATATAGTCTCCTGTAGTTTTCCTTCGGTGTAAGCCATCAACCCAGTGACATATGAAAATCTTATATTGATAAGATAACCCTCATCAATACTAAATCCAGATAGGGTATCCAAGTAACTTAGGATAGTGTGTCTGCAGAGGATGAATAAATCTAGGGAGTAGACACATTTTAATTTCATGCACCTTTCTATTTTTATATTCCTACCCCATTGTCTATCCGGATTCAATGTCTTTTGCTACCAGTATAAGTTTTGGATTATTCTAATATTCTTTACAAATAGGTATTGTTTTCCAAACAATTTAGATCTTTGTGCCATAACCTGTCTAGTGCTTTTGCGTAATCTGTAATAAATAAGTGATCAACCTTCTGCGTTTTTATTTTTTCCTCGTTCTAAGCATGAATATAACATTTCTTTTTCCAGTTTCTTTGACAAAGCTGCATATTTCTTGTTCTATTATCTGGTTAATAGCTCTCCCCACGCTCTGCTCATCGAGAATCCCATCATTATTTTGGCTATATGGCTCATGTGTCACACACAGAAAAATGTACACTAGTCAACCTTAATGACCATGAATTGCTACGTTGAACTAGACTCGCTAACTCAAATTTCTGCTATGTGATGAAGAATACATATAATTTAACTAAAATTAAAAAGACATTTTTTATTCAACAAGTTGTTGAACAATCCATTTAAAAAAACAAATCAGCATTGAAAAATAAGATCAATTAAGACAACCCGAAAAGAGACTTATATTATGTAAAATATTTTTGTTCAAACTCCTCAGGCTATAAAGAGATTATATATTTCCGATTAATAAGCTTTAATCATAGGGCGTAATTTACGACGGAAACTTACATCACGCTCCCTGATATGCCCTTCAGACACGCACCATATTAAGTAATAAATATTTCTTAGCGTGCCGACACCCTTTTATTACTTCTGATATTCCACCCAACAGTCGGCAAGTGTTGAGGAACACCACCACTTCCAGTCACCACCCACGGACACTTTTCGCAAAACCCAGCTCCAACAAATTATCCGCGGAATGTTCCACATTACTCCACCAATATCTAGCCTGATGTCCGCCACACTTCAAACACAACCAGGCGAGGCTACATAAAATTACACACACCGAAACACAGTGAGGAGCCATGGTCGTATCAACGCTAATCAAAGAGACTATACGAATGGACAATGCATGGCCCGCCAAAATTCATCACCACTCTGCAGACAAAACCATCAGATTGTCACCGTCGATGGTATGGGCAATTGTCCAGTGACCAATATCCAAAACACTTCTGCCATAGCCTTTACATGCCCGTCAAAAATATCATATATATATATATATATATATATATATATATATATATAAATTTATCTTTGCACACGTCTCGAAAAACCCAGCGAGTATAAACGCGGAGGGGAAAAAATAGAAAAAAAAAAGAACCGAACTAAGCAATTGAGCATTAGTCAAAGTACTAGTCGAAAGAAAAAAAATTCCGAGACGAGGAACCTAACACGTAAAGCGCTCAATACAATAGCAGAGCAAATAAATAAATAAGTAGCTAACCTAGAGTCAACGGACTTCCCAAGGTTTCCCCAAATGAATCGTCAGGGCAAGTATGTATATATATATATATATATATATATATATATATATATATATATTTAGTTCTGCAAGATATTATATTAGCACTAATGAATTTATATCTTCGTCTTGTATTTTTAAATGTCCTCAGATCTGCGCTTTTTGAATAATTCCTATGTTTGTGTATGTGCTTTCATCATTTTTTTTAAAAAATGCCAAAGAATTTAGTTTTATACAATGTTACAAACTAATGTATCTTTCTACAATTCACTTCCGGCTAAAATTTGAACTTTTTCTTTTTTGCCGCTTTTGTTGTCTCCCCACCACTTTCTTCCCCTCTGTGCATTTTCTCACATTTTTCTTTTTCTTAAGCCTAGACGTCGTATGACCAATATCTGTATATGCCTATATTTTACTTCCTGTCTACATTTGGGGTCTATATATCTCTAAGCCATTTTCATTGGATCTTTCCTATCGTTTCTTTCTTTCTCTCTTGTTTTTCTCTTTGTTTTTTATTTTGTCTGTGCCCTTTTTTCCTCTTTTTCCCCCCTTTTTTTTTTGATTTCTCTTTTTATTTTCCTATCCCCTTTACCTCGTACAAAAAGTTTTCCAATAATAAAAGGAAGTGAATTTTTATAAATTTTCTTTTAAAAAATAACGTTTATTACCATTATTAATAACTACCTGATGAAATGTCGAATGTCGAAATGAAATGTCCAATGTCGAAACAAAGTGTAAAATTTTATAATGGATTATACTTTTTATATGTTTTAAAGTATAATTTATAATATATTTATGTTATGGACTCTCCCGTCGATTTCGACATATGAGTGTCTGACTGAGTTAGGCTGCAAAACGAAGAATTGTTTAGAGTGGTGAAGGCATGTGTAGCACCATGCACACTTTTTGGAACCGCTGATAACAAACAATCGGTGCAGAAGTACGCCACAGATTGCATAAACAGCAGACCTCAGTTATTTAACCCATAACTGGAGATAAAGAACGGATTAATACCTTTCCGAAGGGTACCAGCGCGTAAGTGAATACAGGGCATTCAACTGGAATTCGAACTTGGCTCACCAATTCCTCTTTCCGAACCGACATCCACTGCACCACAACGTACGTCTTACAGCACCTAGTATTCCCAAGCGGTCACCCATCTAAGTACTGACCAGGCTCAACTTCGGTGATCGAACGAGAACCGGTGTATTCAACGTGATATATATATATAGTCATCCGCAGACAGATCTGTTTCGCTGTTTCACAGCTCATCAGTACGGTTAGACTCCGATTGATTTTAACCCAGGATTATTGAAACCCGACCGAATTGGCGTCAGTCGGCGATTCTACCTCTGGGCTATGGGCGTGCGGTAGAAGAAGGCAGACTTTTTAGCGTGTATATTGTCATTATACCCGCCCAATAGCCAGAGTGCTCTAATCCATTCTGAATGAGCGAAGCGTACATGCCAGAGTAGCTACTGTTTTCCAAAGTCTACCATTCTTCCAGGGTGCTCAATCAGGGTGAGAGCGTAGTCATCCGCAGACAGATCTGTTTCGCTGCATCAAAGCCCCCTCTCTCTCTCTCTCTCTATATATATATATATATGTGTGTGTGTGTGTGTGCGCGCGCGCGCGTGTGTGTGTGTGGTCTCGGGCGCATTCAGAGTGTCTCCTTTTAATGTTGTGATAATCAAGCTAATCTATTCTCGTAATTTCTATACATTTCGTTTTATGTAAGAAAAGCTCGTTTTAGTTGTTCTAATCAATTCACAAGAAGCAAGGCGTTAACGCCACTAAGATGCAGGAAGTTACTCAGAGTGAAAGAGAATGAGAAGATATTAGACAGAACCAAAAGCCAAGTTCTAAACAGGTAACAATGCATTAACATCTACACCTGTTTCCAATGACCCAAAACGAGCATGCACCGCGCAACAGGCGGAACTAACCACACCTCTTTAAGAAAAAATGAATAGTAAATAGAATTTCAGAGTTTAGGAGAATTCGTGAAAAATATAGTGTTAAAGAAGACATTAGAATGAACTGAAAATCCAATTCTAAACAGGATACTAGGGTAAAACATAGGTCTGTCCTGAAATCCTGGGAGGAGTGTGAATCGGACAATATTCGAACCTACACACTCGCACTGAAAAGAAGAGAAAATATAAGAAAGAACTAGTAAACAACATTTCATGTGTCTTTTAAATACCTACATATATAAATTATTCGTAGATATAGATAACCTATACCAATGAATATTTCATATATAGGTATTTAATAGATATACGCTACCAGACAAAATTATTAGCCTACCTTAGATTTTTAAAATAAATGATGTATTTCATACTATTTTTATTATTTATTGCCAAGTGGATAATTCTAAATGAAAACAGAATAGTTCTTCTGTTATTATTACTTTGCAAAATTTTACAAGGCAAGGAAGTAAAGATGAACTCAACCGAATCACTCTAAATTTTCTTCAGCCTTTCATTGATGAAGCTGCAGTATAGGTAATTATTAAATATTTATAAATTCATTTGATGCACATGTTATTGTGCAGTATTAAAAAAAGAACCATTTTATTTTCATTTAAAATTATTCCCTTGATAATAAATACTAAAAAAATAATATGAAATACATATTTTTTAAAACACTGGGGTGGCCTAATAATTATGACCGGTAGTGTATGAAGTTTTTATTACTAGTTATTTCTTTCTTCCCTAGCTTAATACAGGGCACAACTGTTTGGTTTTCACTTAGTATCTATATCAGTGGTGCAATAATCGACTGTGAAATTGCTTACTAACTTCTCATTCAAATATAAGCTTTATAAATAGATCGACTAAATTTCATATCACCAAACATCCAAAAATACTACGCTATATCCAATATAGAAAACGCCTACAAATACCACACTCTTTACTTCCCAAAAACCAAAACAACAACAATAAAAAGTCAAATTTCAAAACAAACGAAGGAATATATAATCCATGGGAAATAATAATTTTCAAGAGTATCATCATAAATATATTTCACTAGCAGTATAGCGCAGCGTTGCTCGGGTGTAATGAAAGCTTTAAAACTAATGCATTTTCCTGGAGCTCAAACTGTTTGGACGTTGGCACGAAAGACTAACAAGCAATAGTTGTTTCCAGTTAAAGCGAAACCGTAGACTGAAAGAAAAATCAATGGATGTAAGTAAAATTTTGATTTCCTGGTATCGATTCTGCACTATTTTTAAAAATTCAACCTTGAAACTTCTGAATATCGCTTCTTATGTCTTTGTCTATGAGTGCATCAAATTTGATTAAAATCGGACCACTCCTTCTATAACCCGATTTTTTCGATTATGGATTTTCGATATTTATCGGGGGGTACCTCGACACAAAATCTAGCTAAGAACACTCGCAGACGCTTAGAGTACAACTGTGTAAATTTTCAAGACAATCGGTTCAGCCGTTTCGGAGTCTATAGGTAACGGACACACACACACACACAGACAAAGTTCTATTTATAAATAAGTTTAGATTAGATAAAAGGAGCAAGAAAACATGCACTGGTGCGTGACGATGCGATCATCGAAAATTCCGAAAACAAACGATGATTCGCCATTATAGACACAACTCGATCCACACCAAAATAATTCAATAAAAAAAAAGTTTCATCTCATATATATGGTCTCCCAATAATTTGTCCACTGTTTATTTAATAATAAAAGCAGTCATTATTGATATGAAAACAAGATTAATGGTTAGAATAAAAAATATTAATGTTTACTGACTCGAAAAAGATTATGAAATTAAATTAAATGCATATCTATAAATAATCAAATTATTGGCCACCATTTGTCGTACAGATTTCCGTGAAGATCGGAGAATGTTTTTTTCAGCAATTGTTCTTCTTTTGAGATGTTGGTAGATGACCAGGGTTTTACTGAACGTTGCTTTCGAACCTCGTGAACAGTTCGATAAGCAAACATATCACTGATGTGAACAATAGTGTGTCACGTTGAAGATCTCTACGAAACCGTCCTTTAAATTGCATTTTCGCTTTTTTAATGTTTTCCTGATTCAAGTAACGCATCATGACTAATTTTATTCTTCGAAACTTAGTCGTACACTCGCCTTTATTAGGGTAGATCTGAAAAGTGATTAAAAATTGAATAAGTTATAAAAAGTCAAAAAGTAAGTATACTTTATGGGACACACTGTATATCAAAGAATCTCATTAATCAACCACTTTAAAAAACACCCTCTCCAAAAATTCCAAGGGTCAGAGACTTATTCCCCTATCATTAACCTCCACCAACACCTCTAACAAAACTAAACAAATATAAGGAAAGAGGCTTTCCATTACTTTACACACCGCCTGATGAGACATTGAAGTTTCAATGTCGGAACAAACGTACCTTTGTCGTCGATATACACTCCTGATCAAAAATTTAAGACCACTTAAAAATCTTTAAAAAGAAATTTTTTTTACAGATAGATTTTAAACTCCTCCAACTTAAGGTTTCCAATACTACAATCTAAAAGGTTATGGAAACAAAAAGCTACATTCAAACATTTTATTTAGAAATTTACATTTTTATAAAATGAGGCAATTTACACATGATCAAAATTATAAGACCAGGGGTATATATTGTTAGATCTATGGCAATTCCAATGTTTTTAGTTCAGTTAGAGAGTAGCAATCACTGCGTAAAGGTGTTACCATGCCTAAAGCAAGCAAACTTACCAAAGTTGAGCGTTCTCGAATTTTAGAATTCCATAAGCAAGATTTATCATAGCGGGCGATCACAGCTAAGGTAAATCGCAGTAAAAATGTGATTTGCAACTTTCTAAAGAACAGTGAGAATTATGGAAAAGAAAATCCTCTGGTAAGCCCCCAAAAATTTCTCCTGCATTGAGTAGGAGAATAAGACGGGTTGTTATGAAAGACGAGGGATTTTCTTCTAATTTCGTCTTAAATTTTTGATAGGGAGTGTATATAGAAAAATTATGTACATGTTCTAAAATATAATTGATAATAAATATTCACAGCTCTATATATTATATATCGAGCACTGTTTTAAATTAATGTTTTGGACGTTGTAAGAATTCTTTCTTCGTTCTGTATTCACTAGGATATATATATATATATATATATATATATTTCTAAACATATACTGTTAAATATGAGACAATGAATGTCTATTATGTTTAATCATGAGCCGTTCTAAACATCGTATTTTGGCTTTAATTTCAGGTGAAAAAAAAGACAAAATTCTCCAAAATTTGGATACTTTTTCATTAAGTTGGTTCTAAGCTTTCAGCTAACATGAACCATCTTCAGGGAGGTTACAGGGACTTTAACATAAAAACATTCACCATCAGCGACGAATTTATCTTGTGTTGACATAAAAACTTGCTAAGCAACGACAATAACCACAAAATAGCAAACAATTCATAAATTTGTAAAGCGGTTCTATTACGTCACACCGCGTGAGAGCTCGAAACAGAACCATATATTTAATGCAATGTAATGTGTTATGACCAGATTTAAACGTGATTTTATTAAGTCGATTATTTGAATTTAATGTAGATCGCCTCCAACGTCTGAGGTTCTTTTTACTGTGTGTATTAGTGAGTGTTATTCTATTGTTGACTAAAATTATTATTATATATATATATATATATATATATATATATATATATATGTATATTAATTTATTTTCTTAAATATCAGTTTGTTTGAATATAAAAATAGTATAAAAGTAATGTTGAAACAAGTTCATTAAAATATGTCGATTTTAATTCAATCCAACTATACCTTAGCTCACCTTTACGTGAGTGTTCTTAAAAAACGTAAACGGTAAAATCAGTTATTGCGAATTGCCTGAAAACACCAGATGGTAGAAACCTAGGTCGGGTAATAACTCGCTTACAAAGGTAAAATAGTGAAAAGTTCTACAATATAATTGTATTGAACACTTTTTAAATACAAATGTGCGCTGGCCTAATTTGATTATGACCATTATATATATATATATATATATATATATATATATATATATATTCTTCAATTGTAAACGAGATATAACGGGACCTAGGTTTCTACCATGTGGTATCTTTAGGCGATTTGCAATAACTGATTTTACCGTTTTTTTAAGAACGCTCACGTAACGGTGATTTTTTGAACGCTCACGTAACGTGGAATTTTTTACGCGTAATTTTTAAAATTACAAGAAATTATAATATCCATGGTTGTATGAGACGAATAGGTATTTTATTGTATGGTTACACTTAGCGTTTACGGACTGATAGCTATACCTATATATATTATAAGGTGAAACAACAGATACATTAAAACACGCTGTCCTGGCATTTACTTTTATAAAGTGTTCTCAGTATAACGCAAACATTAATATAATGACATCCGTTCTAATCTACAAGTAAAAACAATGAATAAGAAATAATTCTGTATACCAATTTAACATCACAATGGGTGCGTTAGACTCTGCGTTTTTCCGACCTCATTGATTTTTTGCTCTATAAAATCTCATCGCACACTATGACATTAACACATATTGTGACACTATCTCCCGCGGGTATATTTTCTTTTGTTTGGTTTAATGCAATGGAGAGAGAGGAATTAATATTAGTGGTATTATTAGTTGTGCTTTATTGTAATTCGTGATGTGAGCTTATTTAAAAAAAACTATTTTAATATTATCATGTACATGTAAAATCTGAGAAATAGATAAATTAGCTGACAATTTGAAAAAGAGAGAAAGAAATATAGTTTTCTGTCTTTTTCTCATGCGATGCGCATTATTTTGTTTATTTTGTGCTAGGTGGAAATTTGACAAAATGGTCGTAGTCATAATCAAATGTCAGGATTTACTTGATGAGGTCAAGTACATTTAGATTCCCCAACAGATGTTCCTGAGGACAGAAATTATGGGTAAGAAGATATAATGACATTACGTCATGTGAGCTGTTGATATTTCATTCGTCGAGCGATGACTCCCCGCAAATCCAGTGGGTGGAAAACAATCCCATTGGTCGAAGGCTTCGAGTCGGCTAGATCCCCCGAAAGGATTGGAGATGGTTATAAAAATAGAGACTCAGCGAGAAATATCAGTTAAGTTGGGAGAGAGCTTCCAGGCGACAAGGATAAACCAACCCCTACACTGTCGTCGCCACGTCGCCGCCATTAGCCGCCACTGATTCGGTAAATCCGTTAAGCTTCGATAAGGAGCCAAAAGAACTTTGTTGTGTTAACAGTTGCACAGAGAATTGACAGCTCTAGTTCTAGAAAATATATGAAAAGACTTTAAATAGAAATTGAAAAGCTCTGATATTTTAACGAAACTTGGAAAAGACACTTTTATTTGAAGATTGAAAGCTCTGATATTTTTAAGTGAATCCGCTTTCCGTTGTAAACCGGCGTTACAACAATTGTACTTTCCGCTTTTGTAATTAATATTTTTTTTTATAAAGACCTTATTCGCAACTCTCTGGGCGTCTTTGACTTTGTTCACTTATTGAAATTGTTTTTTGGTGCCGTGCTTATTTTTAACCACAAGTGTACACAAATGTCCAGTCTGGATCTGGTACCGCTACCTAATCTGTACAACGCAACTTTCTGAGATCAAATCACAACGTGTGCAGTGGTCCGTTGTTGTAATAGACGTCTTGACAAGGTCATCGCGACCAGCAACAGCGGCCCGAAAGTTTCGACATAATTGGTATCCGTTCCCGAGCCAGCGACCGAACGAATCAGCCAGCTGGTTGGCAGTGTCACAATATGACATGGCCTTATATAGAGATGGTGACCTTGTGGTAGTACAAAATTTAACATATTTTAAAGCCAATAAAATTAGAAAATTAATCCACAGAGAATTCAAAAGTCTAAACCTAAAAGTAGTAATTAACATTAATTTAAAATTAGTAAACCTCCTTGATGTAACACTGGACTTAGTAATTAATACTTATCAACAATACGCAATACCTAACGAATATCCATTATACATCCACCCGAAATCTAATTCCCCTCCCCAAGTATAATCAAACATGTACCCTTCTCCATAGAATATAAAATTATAAAACACCTCTTCTAGCGAGAACGTATTTTATAAACGTAGAGATTTTTATAATAATGCCTGAAGGAATAGTGGCTATAAAAACCGTGATATCATATACAAAAAATATGACTATAATAGAAAAATAGAAATAAAATAATCATTTGGTATACAACCTCATTTTAACCAAATATTTACCATTAATCTAATGCTGTAGTTCCTCAATTTAATTAAGAAACATTTCCTTAATAATAACACTCTAAGTATTTTATTCATAAATATACCCATAAATTAAGTTATAATTGTACAAATAATCTAGAAATAATTATTTTAAAAAACATGATAATAATAATAAGATATTACATCAGCACTTAATCTAAAGTAACAATAATTATCCAATTTATGAAAATAACAATCATACAAATTTATGCAATTGTCGAAATCTTAACAATTGCCAACTGGTGTCTACCAAATTTTTCTGCTTACCTATGTACTATATCATCAAATGAAACTTAACTATTAAATGAGATCTACTAAGGATACTTTTAATCAGAGGTGGTATTTATTTCCTTAAAGAATAACATGTAGCGAAACTAAACATTCTTTTGTTAGTATTATTGAAAGTTAGAAATATAAATAAAACTTAAATAAATTAAACATTCTGAAAAAACAGGAATCTTTAAATCATTCTATGACATTTGTCCTTTGTGCTTAAATTAAAAGCTGCAGAGTATACGATTCTCTACAAATAAAGTGATGCTAAGTCGTAGAGATGAATTGAAGGTTTTATGTAAACACAAAAAATATGATCTCTCTTAAATTTAACTAATTCCAATTGTTCATTTATAAGTTATAAAATTCTAGAAAAATATCTTAAAAGATTTTTACAATACTTTCTTTTAACTCCAATATATCTTAGCAGAACATAAATAATTTTATGTCTAACCTAAACAACATAGCCCCTTTAACAGATGAAGTAGTACAAAATTAAAAAAAAACCTAAAATGCAACCTGCTGTTAAAATTTATTGTCTACCCATTTAAATAATGTATGGTCCCAACAGGTATCTTACCCAGACAAAAATTAGAAAATACCAAATTTTTCACTTTATAGCTATTTTGTTCCCTTTCTTGACCCAAATTTTCAACCCATTGTTCAAACTAATCCTCACTTTTGATTGAGAAATATTGGCACACATACAATCCTATTCTTTAACTTTCTTCAATTTTCTAAATAACCATGAAATCATTTTATATTTTCCAAAAAAAATCATTTTTAACATTTATTTTAACCTGAAGTAAAAGAGTACTGTTCTGAAATATGAAAATTTATGTATGATGATAAAATGCTTTTATAAACCATTGTAATAACAAAATTACAATATATATATATATATAGAACCACTCAACGGATTGACAGTAGAATTCAACAGAAACGTCCTACTGAAAATCGGGAACCATAGCTAGCGAGAAAATTAACTTGTCCACAACACATACTATTCCTCAATCTGTGAACACCTTTTAAAGAATAGAAGGTGTGCCATGGACTTTGATGTGAATTGGTTTTCCGTATTGTCCATTTCACATTCACTATTTCATTTGAAGCTACTGGAGTTTCTTTACATCAGGTCTTGCAGAGCTTCGCTGTGTAAGCTTCGCTGTGTAAGCTTCGAGAGTGTTTTCTGTGTCTTACTGTAATCAGTCTCGCACAGTTCATACCCCCTTTCTCATAATGGGCCATTTCAATTTTCAAAACTGTTACACATTACGTTAAGTTCTTCCAATAAAAGTTTTGACAAGCGGAAGCGAAACTTTGCAAGGCAAAGAAGCAAAGATGACCTCGTCCGAATCACCCTAAATTTTCTTCATTTTTCATCGATGTAACTGTAATATTGGTAATTATTAATATTGATGAATTCATTTAATCCACATGTTATTGTGCAGTATTATCCAAAAAACATTCTATTTTCATTTACAGTTATTCACTTGGCAAGAGATACTAAAAGATAGTATTAGATACATTATTTTCTTAGAACACTGCGCTGGCCTAATAATTATGGCCGGTAGTATATATATATATATATATATATATATAATCTTCATTATGCCCTCTAACATAAAAAAATTCTAACTACTGATGCTGCAAATACACAAGTACCATTTAGGTTCTCACACCCTGATTGGGCACTCTGGAAAAGTAATAGACTTTGATAAACAGTAGCTACTCTGGCATGTACGCATCGCTCATTCAGTGAAATGAATTAGATCGCTCTAGCTATTGGGCGCGTATAATGATATGCGCTGAAAAGTCTGCCTACTTCCACCGAGCGCCCATAGCCCAGGGGTAGAGTCGCCGACTGACGCCATTTCGGTCGGGTTTCATTCCTGGGTAAAAAAGAAATCGGAGTCTAACTGTACTGATGAGCTGTGATACGGCGAAACAGATCTGTCTGCGGATGACAATATATATATATACAAAGAAAGAGAGAATAAGCGTGTGAGTGAGTAGGAGATAGTGTGATATAAGCGAAAGTCATCGAAGGTTTTATATAGGAGTTATTATAATATAAGTATTTATTTATCTATGTATATATTTGTGTGCATCTGCGTGCGTGCGTGCGCGGCCTAGAGCTTGTGTTAATGGAAACTTCAATTCGAAAACTTCACCGGATTATCGGATGCCATCCACTCCCGTGAAAATTGGCGAGAAAACCTCACCTGAAGTAAAGAAAAAAAGATAAATGAAGATGAGAATGCTTGGACACTGGCCCGAAAAAAGAAAGAGTGAATTATACAGAAATCATAGTAAATAAATGTCATATTCGATGAGAAGTAATTCGCGTCTTTTATTTTTTTTATTTAACTCCTTCCAATTTCACTCAGTTGTTGATATGTTTTTCTTTTATATCACCCGACAGAACAACTGTCTGATGTTCATGGAAAATAATATTTTTAGCCATAAAACGTGAGTCGCGAAATGACGTTGAGTTAGGAGGGCAAATCAGTTCTAGAAACCCGAACGGTGGCACCCCGCCTAGCAAATAAAGGCGCGATGCTGGTCCAATCGATCGACATCTAAAGCAAACTGGTATATTTCAAAAGCTCTGCGCAAACAGAACAGCTTTCGGCAGTCAATGCTGCGTCTTTATTATGGTTAATCTAATGTAGAACGTCTGGGCTACCGGCAAAGAATATATATATATATATATATATATATATATATATATATATATATATATATATAATGCACGGAAAGGAACGAAAGAAAGTCTACGAAGACTTAGTAGTTGTCTCCTAAACTACTGGTCACGTATTGAAACCAATTTTGTTAAGTGGAAAATTTCAGGCAACTGTCCAATATATATATATATATATATATATATATATATATATATGGGGGGATTGAAAAATAACTCCCTCTTCTATGTATGATGGACTCTTTCGTTTTGCAATATATATATATATATATATATATATATATATATATATATATATATAAAGGTTTGAAGTTCTTACTATTCCGAGAAAAAAATTCATGTTTATTGCAGTCTATAAGGTAAACAGCATGGTTAGAATAATCGATTGGTTTTGGAAATAAAATAAAATGCAAAGTGTTCCTTCTGCCAGACATCAATGCCGTGTACAGAATACGATATCGAAATTCAACGAAACATATTCACTTGCGTCGATTTAAAGTTTTCTATTATTATTTTTTTTTAATGTTATATTTCAATTTCTGCTATGATCACAAAACTTACTGCGTGTTTGCGACCATTTCTGCCAAATAGTAGTGTGTTGTTATGTCTACATTTTCTTGATTTGTTTTGTTTTTTATTCCTATAAAATCACTAGAGTTACATGGAGTTTGTGGACGGTATTTATCAAGACATTTTTCTTGTATTTCCCTAAAGCAGGAATTTCCAGGGATTTTTTCAATGTGTTGTGTTCCTTTTATTTTTATTTTCATCATTCCAAGCGCACCTACGATGACTGGCACCATTATTGTTTTCAATTTCTATATTTTCTCATTTTTCTATTTTATACTTCATTATTATTATTAGTAATATTATATCATTATTATGTTGTCATCTTTCATCATATTTCGATTTCTGCTATGGTCGCACTACCAACCAAGTCTGCGGGGAGACCTAAGGCAGGTCGTGGCGTGTTGCTATGGCTCCAATTCCTGTTTTTCTATCTCCCCTATCATCCCTAGCGTTACGTAGACAAAGTTCTCCTTAGTTTATGGGCTGTACTTAATAAGACAATTTTTTGTATATCTCTGAAGCTGGGGTTTTCAGGGATTCTTTCAATGTGTTGTTTTGTTCAATTTTTTATCAATCCAAGTGCACCCACTATCACTGGCACAACTCTTGTTTTCAATTTCCACGTTTTTTCTATTTCAATTTCTAGGTCTTTATATTTTAACAGTTTTTCAAATTCTTTGGTTGCTATGTTACAATCCGCTGGACAAGCCATGTCAATTAATAGACAAGTTTTCTCTTCCTGGTTTTTAACAATAATGTCCGGCCTATTTGCTTCAACTTTTCTGTCTGTGTAGATGGTGTAATCCCATAGAATGGTGGCATCTTCTATTACTGTAACCGGTGCTGGGTGATGTTCATACAATCTTATCTTCCGTATGTTAGAAGAGCTTTCAAACCAAAATTTAACATAATTATCATCCGATGAATTCGTGCTCTATAAACAATAATTTCGGACATACATTGGTCAATGATCAGGTTTTATTTTTTCGGCAGTTGCAATTATTTTTAGAAGGATCAGTGTTGTTATTAGTAGGGTGATATTTGTAGTTTATGTGGGAGAATTATTTATTTGGTATCATAGTATTATGTTGGGAAATATATTTATCTATGTTCTTAAAACAACTATAACAGACTTTAACATTGTTTTTGTTGAAAAGAATCTTTTAGTGTGGGTGAATGGTATAAATGTTTGTGAATTAAGTTAAGGAACAGTTTACCAATGTAAGTTTGGATGTTAAGACTGAAGTGTGGGTTAAACCAAATATTGTTACGTTTACGTCATTTCTGCTTATTTCTGTCTACCTTGCTTTTGATTTCAAACATACGCAGCGTAATGGGGGCGCTAGAGGGTGTCGTCAGTGATGTCATCGCGAGGATCACTAAGGGGTTTCGGGTCTTTCAACATCATACGCCCCTCACCGCGCCGACCCGACCAGAGATGATCAGCCTCCGGCCCACCCTCGATAAGCGCTTTCAGACACTGGAAAATTACGTTTAGGCCTGGTACGAAACCCTGCAAATGCTTCCGATTGGCGACTTTTGACAAAGTATTCTAAACTAGTGTTGAGTTTACTTTTTTCTAAAGAATTAATGTATTTGATTTCAGAGATGTCGAAAATTTCCTTATTGCTCGAGTTGATACTTAAACAAAATTGGATAGATTTGTGAAGGTTGTTGGTGATTCTCTGGAGGTGATTCCCTATTAAAGTACGTATATTTATATGAGTCCTTAGTCTACTTTTGCGGCTGTAGTCAATAAATGACTTCAAATTGGCAGAGTTAAGCCAAAATACCTGGTAGGGTACTCAACAAGTTTCAAAACTAACTCGACGTTACTTTACAGAAAGTTCTTGAAGATTGCCAACGTTTTGTGAGTGTCACAGAGGATTCGAAAAACATTGAACACAGTGGCGTGGCTCACATTAAAAAAAATACACCAACGAAAAATTAAAAAGAGTCAACTAAAAAATAATAAAGTTATTTAGCCGTTAAGACCATTACATTTCATAGAGATTGTTCTTTTAATGATAAAAATGTTTTAATTGCGATAAATTGGAACACAACAGTTCGCACTGCATTATTAAGAACAAAACCAAAAAGTTTTGTAAAAATTACCAAAACTGATGAATTAGAAAGCGGCAACAGCAGAAAATATATTGAAGTACAAATATGTAACAAAAATATAAGGCTGTAGCTCAATTCGGATTCAGACTTATCCATAATTAATTATCAAACATGGAAAAACTGGGTAAGCCGACTTTTTAAGAACAAACCGAATACCTAAAAGTGTAACTGGTGACCCTATTATGTTTATGGGCAAACTTATAATGAAAATGTCATTCAAAGGTAAAACTTTAAAACTAAAGGCTATATTATGAAGAATACGGGTAATTTGTTTGGGAATGATTTGTTAGAACGGTTTCTTCTTTGGAATATGCCTATTAACTCATTATGACAAAAGGTGGGAAATTTTACTGACAAAGCAGAAAAGCTGAATAGTGAACTTAAAAAGAATTCCCGGAATATGCAAAAAATGTCTGATAAGTTTGAGTCAAAGCCCGACGTAAACCCAGTTTGTAAGAAAAAACGTAACGTTCTATTTGCCTCGAGAAATCAAATTGACGAGTAGTTGAATCGATTTGAGGAAATGGGTGTTCTAGAAAAGGTTGAATAATGAAGGGTCATCTCCCACATATAAGACAATGTATCAATACGCCAACTAGTATATAAACCTACATGCACACAAATATACATGCATTTATAATTAGACAAAAGCAGACACCCAAGTATAGATATTCATAGATAAACACAAGTTAAAACAAAGAGAAAAAATACTTATATACATGCAATTTAACCTAGGTACTAAAAACAAATTCAGAAATCATGTGAAACTGAACCGTGATTAATCATACTTATTAAATATTAATTTGACACTCTGTGCTAAAATAAAACTTATTGAATATTAACTTAATGAATATCATTGAAGATGTATGCTAGATTAAAATCTATCAAATATTAAAATGATAATATATATTAGATTAAATACCTAGTAAATGTATAACTTGACAGTCTCCGCTAGATTAAACACTTAGCAAATATTAATATGATAATATATGTTAATTACACACCTAGTAAATATTAATTTGACAATTTAAGTCAGATAAAATATCCAACAAATTAGGGTAAATAACAATCTCAAAACTCATCCTCTGAGTAAAATATTTAATTATAATATTCTTAAATGAATCTATTGTTGCTCGGATAACCTCGACAAAATAATTAAAAAACACAATAACAAAGTCCTCAACAAGTACAAAATTTTAAAGAACTTGATGCTTTGCAAGGTTGAGGTAGATAATCACAAATATAATAAAACTAATACCAGCGGATGCATTTGCAAGAATTATTAGGATTGTCCACTATATAATAATTGCTTAACCAATTCCCAAGTTTACCTTTGCACTATTTCTACACTTGAAAATTTTAATATTAAAAATATCTATATCGGGTTTAAAATCCGCTGGTACCACCATGTACTCTCTTTCAATATTAGTTCTCATTAATAGAGTAATTCGTTTTCCACTGTTAAATGGAAAGTACTTAGTATTAGTAACTTGTAATTCTCTCCGTGCGCCTTGTATTTTTGTCTTAATGAAAAGTTGGAAATCATCAGATTTAAGGACAAGTTTAAACTATTACACCACAGGAATGAACTTACTGTTAGCTGTAAACATAGTTCACTATTTACTCTCCGATATGTAATATTATGAATATATGTAAAATGCTTTTATTGATGTCACTTGTTACTTACCCTTCTTTGCTGGGAATTTCATTTGACATGGATTGTCAAATTAATATTTGCTAGGTATTTAATTTGACATTTATTATATTAATATTTACTAAGTGTTTAATTTAGCATAGACTGTCAAGTTATATAGTTACTAGGTATTTAGTACATACTTAATAGGTTTTAATTTAGCATAAATCATCTAGCTAATATCTAATAAGTTTTTATTCTAGCACAGATTGTGAAACTAATACTTAATAATTATGATTCATCAGACATAATTTTCACATGGTTTCTGAATTTGTTATTAGTACCTAGGTTAAATTGTATGTATATATGTATTTTTCTGTTTGTTTTTACTTGTATGAAAATAAATGGTTGGGTAAGTGGGGTTGTCTACGTATAAATGCATATATATATATATATATATATATATATATATATATATAGACTACCAGCTATAATTATTAGGCCACCCGTGTTTTAAAAAATGATCTCATATTATTTTTTAGTATTTATTGCTAAGTGAATGATTGTAAATTAAAATTGAAATGTTCTTTTGTTAATACTGCACAATAACATGTGCATCAAATGAATTTCTAAATATGTAATAATTATCTATATTGCAGTTTTATCAATAAAAACTGAAGAAAATTTAGGTTAATTGGGACGAGTTCATCTTTGCTCCTTGCCTTGTAAAATTTTGCAAAGTAATAATAACAAAAGAAACCTTCTATTCTCATTTATAATTATCCACTGAAAAATAGTATGAAATGCACTATTCCTTGTAAAAACTGGGGTAGCCTAATAATTATGGCCGGTAGTGTCTATGAGTACATATATTTGTGTGTATATATTTATGTTTGTGTATGAGTGTGTATGGTTATATATATTTTCTTGTTTATGCACGTATATATGTGTGTGTACATTTATTTGTGAGTGTTATTGTGTCTATTTGTGTATTTATGTCTATATTTGCCTATTTATAAATCCATGTATGTGATTTAATTCTTTTTTTTTATAAGCGTTTCACCCCGAGCAAGGCATGTCACTGCCACTACTGCGCAGGGGGCTACGTAGAGTGGAGAAAGGATGATTAAATATAGGAAATGTCAGAGGGTGGGTGATAGGCGGGTAAGGATACTGAGAATGAGGGTTGGGTAGATGAGAGTGTTCTGAGAATAATTGGAAGTTAGTGTGATAGGATGTGTCTATTGACCCTACATTTAAACACCTGGAGATTGTAACTGTCGGGAAAGCAGAGTTGTGGAAGGGAGTTCCACAGGCGGGAAGCGCGAGAAAAGAAGCTGTTGGAGTAGAATTTACGGTTACATCTTATTTGTTTAACTGTAAAAGGGTGGGACCTAGTTGCTAATCTAGTATCTCGAGTAAATTCGTGCTTAGGCGGCACCAGTGATCTAAGCTCATCGGAGCAGTAGCCATGAAAGTACTTGTAGAAGAGGCACAGGGAAGCCACATCACGCCGGTGAGAGAGCGGCTGCAGCCGGTCTGCCAAGTCAGTATAAACCACGTTACAGATCCTCCTTTGTATTTTGTCAAGAAGCCCAAGGAGAGCAGCAGGGGCACCCGACCAGATATAGCAGCAATATTCTGTATATGCTTTGTGGTATTTTTATGTTGCATGCATATATATTTTTTTTTTTTTGCATGTAAATCTGCGTACGTGTATATTTAATTATATTTATATATTTATGCACTGGAATATTACTGTGTTTGTCTTCACTTCTCCTGCCCACTATATCTTTCGAATTCAGTCTTAAATGTATCCAATATATGTAGCGTTTATAGATGTTTTTTCAAACTGGCTCTAAATCTAACGGATAAATTGACACGTCACTAAAAACAAGAGTTAAAAAAGTTACGTATTTATATATATATATATATATATATGTGTGTGTGTGTATATGTATATGTACGATTTTAAGTATGCATGTTTTTATATATTTGTCTGTTTGCCCATATGTGGGTATTTATTTGTATATATGTTTGTCGATCTCTCTTCCCCGTTTCGTATTGGAATAAATTTATAATAATCTAAACTTGATTCTTTAACGCAGAATTTAACATTCGGAGTCTCTAACATTAAATTATTTGGAAAGAATTTTTTATTCCCAAAGGGAAACTAATAGTCGATTCGTAATACTGATCTCTATTTTAATCAAATATTTACAGAAATGCCACAAGAGATTGTTTTAGAGTCTGTTCTTCTTATCTTCTTCAAATTAAAAATTTCTTATACTATTCACCACAGACTATGTATCAATGTTTTCTTAAATGAGGAGTTTGTCTAGTTTTGAACCTTTTAAACATTTCAACTCGAACTCAGCACTATCATTTGATAAGACACAAGAAGCTACTCTTGCAGTAATATTATAACATATGCTATAAATTTTACATAAATAGCTCGATTTTGTATTGAGCACATTTTGAATGCGAAATCTTATTCCACCCATACAAGCCCTGTACTTGTGCACACACACACACACACACACACACATATATATATATATATATATATATATAAATCATCCACATACAAGCCTGTTTCGCTTGTTTTAATTCTCTTGCTTCTGGCTGGGATCGAATCAGAGAAGGGAAATTTTAACGTGTTGTATATAAGCATTCTATACACACACGCCAGTCACCGAAAGAAATCAATTCGTTTCTGAAGAGTAATGCATATATCGCAGAAGTGGAAACTGTTTTTAAAATTTTCATCTCTGGAGAGCTAAATCGTAATGAGGGCAAAATATATTAGTGATCCACATACAAGCCTGTTTCGCTGTACCACAGCTCATCATTGTGGCTAGACGCATCCATGATTAATGCAGAGAATTTTGCCACTTACTTAACTGACCAGCTTCATGACGACTTTGACGTTATGGGTTATGATGTAGTCACTGGTCAGCTTCAGCTTTTTGAGCTGCTGCCTTGTCCCGTTTTTTTTTTCTGATTTATATGGAGCTTGGTGTGTTTCGATATTTTGTTTTAGACGTGGCCTAACGTTTTTAATTGCTTTTATTGTGTTGATTCCTTTTTAATGTTGTATTATTTGCAGTTGGTTACATATTTTCATTGCACAGGTGTTAGATTTTTTATTGCTTTTTAATGTAGACTTGAATGTAGGTCTCCTTAATTGCTTTATATTGAATGTCCGATTAGTTGCTTTTTATTTGGTTTGTTCTTTTCATGTAGTTTGATATCTTTTTATTCTGTTGACCTCTGTTGATTGGTTTTACGTTTTTCTGTACATTGCTGTAAATGAGAGCTTATAGAATTCGTTTTTTAGATCATGGTTGAGTGTTTGTGTGCTTGTGTGCATTTGTTTTTGTAGATTTTATGTGTAATTTTCTATGTGTTGTATATATATATATATATATATATATATATATATATATATAATGAGCCAGACGAACCTAGCTAGGTTTCTTCTAAACGGATCGTCAGGAAAAGCTGGCTCCAGAGCAAGTTTTCCCTAACGATCCGTTTAGGAGAAACCTAGGTAGGTTCATCTGACTCATTAGGTTATATTAAGTTTGCTCTACCTTTGTATTGAGTGCTTTCTGTTAGATGGTTACTCATGTCGGGTTTTTTTTTCTTTTTTCTTTGGGCTTCGTGCTGATTTTTGTCCGAACACTTTTGACAGATTTTAATGTCCTAAGCTCTTTCTTTTTCTTTTCTTTTTTTTTTTTTTGGTTCGAAAGTTTTCGAGGAAGATTTTCAAGACGATTACAACTACATATAATCACGTTTATATATGTACGAGACGGCAAAATATTTACATCGATATGTTTTCTAAGATGACAGCATGATATATATATATATTAATGTACATGCTATTTAGTATCATACATTAAGATAGAAGAAAAAATAATAGAAACCCCTGTGCGGGAAAAGATGGAAATATATACAAATAAATACACAACGCTATTTATTATAATGGATTCGATATATATATTCTTCACTACTAGACGATATAATTATAAGAAAAAGTAAAAAATAAGTTACTGTTAAAGAGCAAACCCGCGACATGATCTTTCTTGATTAGTGGTAAATTCATTAAGTGGTAGTAAAGAGAATCAGCTGAGCCAAGTATCTCTCTCTCTCTCTCTCTCTCTCTCTCTCTCTCTCTCTCTCTCTCTCTAAGTATGACAGGAGAGAAAAAAGATATTATAATAAAAATAAGCAGAGCCAAAGATCTCTCTCTCTCTCTCTCTCTCTCTCTCTCTCTCTCTCTCAGCTGTTAATATTTTATTTCGCGGCTGTCTTATAGACTGCTCATCAGACTGAAGTAGCGGTCTATAAGAGAGGCGCAAAAAATATTATCACTAGATTTATAAAAACATCCAACTAATTTTCATTATTAATATACTCTTTTAAATCATAACATTCAGTTCTTATTGGATTTAATCCTGTGTGGAATTTGCCTTACCAAGTAACAAGGAATCTACTTTTCTCTCTCTCTCTCTCTCTCTCTCTATATATATATATATATATATATATATATATATATATACATATATATATATATGCGAGATGCACACGCGAGTGTTGGCGTGTGTGTATAGAGTTCATTTGGGAAAAACGAAAGTAAGAAAATTTCATTTCATGCAAGGGCCTAAGACATCTGCTGTTCACTCATCTGTAAGAATAACTAATTTTTGCTGTGAAATTAGTTCTTCTTGGGCAGAATACAAACGCACCCAACGCTGTTAATTCATTCTTCAAGTAGGTTACAAGCTGACAAACAAAAATAAATCAATAAATAAAGACTTCTGCTTCATTCCACGGACTTGAATTCTATGAATTTTGAAAGCGTTCTCGCTTCAAAAATTCAAAATGAACAAGTATATTTCTTTCTTAAGTTTTTTTTCTGATTTATTAATCTTATATTTGTTGATGGAAAATTTGAAAATGGTTTAAGAGGGACAGTACTTTGTTGAAACATCCATGCAGATGCTAATATCAGTTGACGGTAAAAAAAGTTAGTTCTTAACCAAAATATGTGACGATTGAAAGAAGCTAGTTTTATTGTCAGAGCCCGCACCCAAACATTTACACACATTATTTTATCAATATTATTGAAATTTTAGGATACTAACTTGGAGTTTCGTCATTATTTGCTCTCAAGCAGCTTGACAAGTATTCTATTTTATAAATTTTCATTATATTAAGACTTTGAATAAGTTCTCACTGTTTTCTAGCATTTTCCCAGAAATGCGTGCGTGTCGTTTCAAAGGAAACGCATCTATATGGAAGTAGCATAAGCAAGATGGAAATTCAGTATATATCATTTCGCCAAAGTGTAAACAATTTTGTTTTTTCATTTCGGATTTCTTACCGAAGAAAGAATATATTCAGGGAATTTTACTGCACTACTATATGAAAAAGAAATCTGCAGCTGAAGTCATAGAATTAACGTTGAGATTTACAGATATTTTTAATATACTTAAAAAAGAATGATTTTGATATTGAAGAAAAACTTGCACTGACGCACCGAAAAACTTTGAAGACGAAAAATTGGAGACATCATTTCACGAAGACTAATGTCAGATGCAAGATGAAATTCCAGAATTATTAGCAGTTGATCAGGCAACAGTTTCGAAACTTTTGAAAGCGTTAAGAATGATTGAAAAGCAAGGACAGTGTGTGCCGTACGAGTTAAGTCGGGAGACGTCGAACTGTCTCTTTTCAGGTGTGAATAACTTCTTTAACAGCAGTGAAAACAGTTACCCTAAGCGTAGAAGATCGAGGGGTAAACGGACCATACATCAACATCGACGGCAAAGTCGAATATTCATGTTTCGAAGTATTTGCTCTGCCTTTGGTGGTATCAGCTTGGTAAAGTTTATTTTGAAACCGACCGAAGCCATCACGGGAGATCGCTATCGACAACAATTCATACGTTTGAGCCGAGCATTGTTTTTATTTTTGAGAACATGAATTATATAAAAGTTGTTCAATTGTTTTGTTTATCCGAGCGATTTCGGCTCTACGGTTAGCTATTTTTGAGTATGAATGTTATTTTACGTGTTACAGAAGGTATGTAATGTTAGGTATAATGTACAGTAGTGGTATGTGTTATGTACCGAAGACGGTAAGCCTGTTATTACCGTGTTCGTATTTGATATTATTCAGTGTTGGGTTACACCCTTTTATTAATAAGGTCTCCATTATTTTTAGCTTTTTTTATTTTATTTTATTTATTTTATTTTATTTTTTATTTTTTTGGATGTGGATGATGCTATGATATTTGATATATTGTCGACGAGTATGTATATATATATATATATGGAAAGTGCCTGAAAACCATACCAGAGGTTGACGGTTTGGTAGACAGCTCAATTTCAAGAGCTGTCAATGGTTGTGCGTGCTCAAAGTCACAAGTGATCATGTCCGAAAGATTTGGGCGTCCTAGCCTTGTTTAGTTTGTTAATCACGCTGGATAACATGCTCTCACCTAGAAACTATAACTAAGATCTGTTCAACATAGTTGGTTTATAAAAACAGGTGGACTATATGGATGTTCAACAAGTACAAGATTGCCTGAGCAAACTTCTGCAATAGTGATTAGATAGCCGCTCTTGCATCTTGCATACAGTTATCCTTGGTTACGAGTCACCAGCGATATTATATATATATATATATATATATATAGTCAGAGGTCGTGTTTTATATATATATATAGTCAGAGGTCGTGTTTCATATATATATATATATATAAAACACGACCTCTGACTGAGTCCAACCAACCTTTCTGATCTTCGGTCGATTCCGCCCATGTCGTGTTTGTTAATATATATAATATACAAATGTTCTTGATGACACACTGATTTTCTCTATTGAATATCTTTTTATATACACCGTTCAGCAAATTGATTAAAACAACTGTTTTAGTTTCCTTTTTTTCGCCATAACGTCAGTTTTAGACCCACTGAAGTAGCAGAGTGTAATCGCTTATTATTTTTTCCTCAGATTAGGTCATTTGATGTTATGTACAATAATATGAATTCATATTCGTGGTATTTGATGAAATTTGTTTGTCATTGAAAAATATTATGTCATCTATGATTGCATCTGAATTTTATCACGCCCAGCCACTCTTGTCTCGACTGTCGACTAATTGTCTTACGACCATTGTCTACCTTTGACGTTACCCCAAGGAAGTGTTCACAAATTGTAACGCTGGATGAACACATTAAAAAGCCTTACAGAAAGATTGCGGATATTGTTTCTGCTCTCAGTCGTGTCATAAAGGCAAAGAAACAAACTGGATCCATTAGTTCTAAACAAAAAAGAAAATGTGGTCGGAAGATTAAAACAACGCCAAGAGACGACGTATACGTGATCAGGGAAAGTGTGAAAGATCTAAAGAAGGCATTATTCTTTCTTTTTTTTTCACTTACACTTGTGCAAACAAGTGTGTAATAATTGTTGTTATTTAACTCTTATATGTCTGTACCTGTATTAATATATACATATATTTTTATGCGTACCTTTAAAATTTGCTAGAGCACGAATTAATTTGCGCCTGGTTTCATATGTAATGCTTCGAACATGGATCGATTGAGGTCTCCAGGCATGTCGTCACTGTTGTATATTTAGAGGATCTGTTCAAGAAATTGTCCCCATTCTGTTGTGCACAGAGAATACAAAATTCTTGATAAGTTTACCCAATTTTCTTTTTGTTAATTCATTAATGCGATATTCGCATACTTTTAACGAGTTTATGCCCTGTAGGGTTTTTCGTGTGTAGGCATACGTGGAAATGATTTTGTTATAGTATCAGTAAGTTTGTGTGTCTTTGATTCTAAAGATTTGCGTTTAAAAACCAGATGCTGAGATGCTTCTAAAAAAATTCTCTTCCTAAACGACATTCAGAAATCTGAGCAGAATTTGTCTAGGACCATTTTTTTTTTTGTTGGGCCACGAAGAAAATCTGTCATTATTAATTCATGTATTTACATAGTATATTTTTTAGCATGTCTGTGTTTATGTTACTTCTTCTTCTTCTATGTGTCCTGTCCATTCAGGACGTAGGCGACCATGGCTTTCCACGTTTACCTATCCCTGGTGTCTCTGAGCACGCCTTCTCCTGTTACACCATGCAATCCTCGTTCAGTCATCCACCTGATTAGGTCCTTCAAATATGTTATGCGTTGCTTTCCCCTGTTTCTCTTTCACTGTATCTGGCCTGTTAATATCAGATTCTCCAAGCCCTCTTTCCTCATTGCATGTCCCAGGAACTTCAGCTTTCTCTTCCTAATGGTCAGTATTAATTTCCTTTTTGTTTCCATCATTTCCAAGAGCTCATCATTGCTCACATGCTCAATCCATGATATTCACAGCATCCTTCATTTGCTTTAATTTTTTCCTGCATCTTTGATGGTATTGTCCAGCATTCACTGCCATATTGAAGGGCGGATAACACGTAGCAATCCAGTACTCTCTTCCTTGTTTCTAGCAAAACTGTCCTGTTTCTTAATACTTTACTCAACTTCTTGAATGCTTCCTCCGCCATGCCAATTCGCCTTCGGATCTCTTGTTGCATTTTCCGTCTTCTGTTATGACGCTTCCCAGCTATTTAAATTTTTGTACCTGCTTGATTTTAGTATCCCCCAGATGTATTTGGCATTTTGGGCTGAACTTTTTGCTGATGACCATGCATTCGATTTTCTTGCAGTTTATTTCTAGTCCTTTCTTGTTACTTTCTTCTGCTACCTTCTGTAGGAGGTCTTGTAGTTTCCTTTCTGTGTCTGCTATCAGCACTGTATCATCTGCGTACCTTAGGTTGTTTAAATTGTGGCCTCCGATTACGAATCCAGGCATAACTTTAGAGTCCTCAAAATATTCTCGCTGTACAAGTTGAACAGATCCGGTGAAAAGACAAATCCCTGTCTCATTCCTCTTTCTATATCATAAACGAGAGCTAAATATCCAATTTTCTACATTACGTGGGTTCCCATATTTACGACGTCAAAATGGAAACTGTTTATGCTTATGCACATAGCACAAAATAACTAATCCATAACAAAGAGCTCAAAACAATGATGCCCACCGTGAATCCTGGTATTAATTATAAAAATTAAAATCAAAATCTAAAGTTGCTAATAATGTATTATAATATTTGCCCATACTTCTGAGACTAGATAATTTTTCCGTTATTGACATTTTTCGGACTTTTCATTGCCATGTTCATCAAGGGCACAAGGCTAAGGGGATAAAAGCGTTGTTTAGATCTAGTGACTTTACGATCTCGTAGGCGTCTGGGCATCCCACATTATAAACCGACCTTGTGTCATATCTCGCTCCTGTGAGGGAGTAGGGTAAATAAATACTTAGGGTAGTGGTAATATATAGTGGGTTCTTTATAAGGAACAGTAACTGCTTCAAAATGTCTTACAAAAATAGGATTCACAAACCCAGTAACTAATATTGATGACGGTCTTTCTTCATAACCTTTTGTTCGAAGTAGTGTTCAATGTCTAAATCTTGATTTTGTCGCTATTTTCTCTTCTTGTTACAAGTGCTATCCATCTTAGTTGTTGCTGATTAAACTTCTCAAGTGATGTAATAACTAGTACAGTTCTTTCTTGTGATTCTGTAGCTTACGAGATTCCAAGATAGATGCTCCTTGGTTTTATTCGCTCAAAGCCATTTAAAATAAACTGAAAATGTGGTTGTATAGAACAGTTTGATTTGTCAAGAAGATCATTTCAGATTTTAGGTTTTTGTTTTGGTTTTGAAGAAACTTGCGGTCTTGCGAGAAGCTACGCTTACAGCAATCTAGCACGTGTTCAAATTTTATTTCCTATCAGTCAGTTAAGTGGCATACGTGATACACGCTTGGGCGATCATGTATCGAAAGAGACATGACTGACTGAGCAGAAGATTATCCCGCAGTAGGTTGCCATAGCTTTCTGCGGTAGACTGGTTGCCAGCCAAGGCTATAGAACCCAATCTGTCCTGTTATTTAACTCATAACTGGAAGGAAGAGACGGATTAATACCTTTCCCAAGGATATTTGCACGTAAGTGTATGTAACAAATTCAACTGGAATTCGAACGCTGTGGTGCAGTGGATATTGGCTCGGAACGAGAAATCGGGGAGCCGAGTTCGAATTCCAGTTCGAATTATTTCCTCTACTAAACTTATAATAACGGATCCATACAACGTAGTATTTGAAGTGTTTTAGTTTTATGAAAATCAGAGATTTATTGTAAATTCACTAATAGCGATAAAACAAGAGAAACATTTATTTCGTTTTACAGTGGTGACAAAAATTATATTGACGTAAAGTGGTAATAGCAAATTACAAAATTACTAAAAAATCAATTTGATTGGTTTATCGATCCTCTGTCATCGACGCTCAGTCAAAGACAAGATATGCACTCAGCTACTAAAATAATTACCCGTGATCAGATATTATACAATACATATTTAGCAATTAAATTTTAATTAGATACACGTTTAACAATCGCTCTTTCTGCTTACAGACATGTTCTCCGTACTGAGGAAGACTAACAGAATTTTTTTTTTGAAGTTGTTCCACTCTATATTATCTCCTATTAGCTATTCTTTCGTAATCACAAGTAGTAGTTGTTAATCGTTAATGTTGCTATATGCTGACGCTGAATCTGAAAAAAAAACAAAAAAAACAACGAGGCTGAGAGATGTAATACACTCTCTGGTTGATTACAATTTACCTTTTCTGTTCCACTTTGGTAGCTCAAACATTTCTGCTGTTGCGTTGGCTAGTGATACACCTCTGAAATGGCTAACGTATCCACTATCGTACTGGATTGCTATATCATGTCAGTTCTTCAATATTTCAGTGAATACTGGACAATATCACAAAGATTTGGTTCTACAGAAGGGTGCAGCAGATATCATGGATTGAGCATGTGAGCAATGATAAAGTTTTGGAAAGGATGGAAAAGAAAAGGAAATGAATACTGAGCATCATGAAGTGACAGCTAAAGTTCTTGCAATGAGGAAGGAGGGCTTATAGAACCTGATACTAACAGGCCAGATAGAGGGAAAAAGAGACAGGGGAAAGCAACGGATGACATATTTGAAGGGGCTGAGCAGATGGATGACAGAAAGAGGGTTTCATGGTGTAACAGAAGAAAGCGTACTAAGAGCCACTAGGGATAGGAAGACGTGGAAAGCCATGATCGCCTACGTCCTGAAAGAACAAGGCACATAGAAGAAGTAGATCACACTAATCATCTGCTCTATCTTATATTCCTTGCCACTTAGTTTGTTTTATACTAGAGTGCGGCTTCAGGGGTTTTAATATTGTTTTTTGTGCTAACCTCATAAAACAGTCAATAGGAACATCTTCCTCTAATGGTACGTATTCCTCCCAAATTCCCAAGGCCCACAAGTCAAAATACATTCTCACCCAGTTTTGTATCAACCAATCACGGCTGAGTATAACATTTTATATTAAGCTTCTTCACAAGAACTTATGGGGTGTTGAGGGGTTTCCTTTTTGAACTTGAAGGCGACAAAGGCCTTCAACGTGTAATGGGGACCCATTCCCAGGTTTTAATCTGACATATCAGTCAACCATATCCTGCTGACATCATCCACGGCCGAATGTATCCATGAACCACTCTTATTCTTTTTTGACTTCACTCACGGCCGGATGTACCTGTCAATAACCTCCACCGTTCAAGGTCATATATTACAATGTAACACGTTGTTATGTTTCCTCTTGTCGACTTCTTCTTTCGAGTGCCACATCTTTTCAAGTCATAGGCGATCATGGCCCTCCAAATCTTCTCATGATTATTGTTCTGGTCTGTTTTTTTCCCTTGTCCCGAATTCTATTCTCACAAACAGGTCAGGTGACCTTCCCTCATTCCCCTTGTGTTCTTTTAGCTGGTGTTGTCTTCTTGTTGTACATTTTTTCTTAGTTTCCCAGCACATAGCTTTTGGAATGCCTCTGTCGCTAGTCCATGCGTGTTCAGATTTTGGTGTTGTCGTGTAAGGATGTCCTTTTTGATATGATGTCTATCGGCTCAAAATGGGAAAATTGGTAAAGCTGAGTTCGAATTCCAGTTATGAAATACTGTTGTAATATTTAGTCAGGCGCCCCTGCTGTTCGTCTCAGTATTCTCGACAGGCTCCAAAGGAGAATCTGTAATGTGATTGTCCCGACCTGACAGATCGACTCCAGACATGTGACTTCCCTATGTTTATTCTACAAATATTTTCATAGGTTCTGCTCTGACAAACTTGGGTGCCCACTCCACGAGAATTTACTCGGGCAACCACTGACAACAAGGTCCCACCCTTTTACAGTTAGATCAACCAAATGCAAGCGACAATTCTACTCCACCAACTTCTTTTCTCGCACTTCCCGCCTGTGGAACTCACTTCCATATATTTGCTTTTCTGACGGCTACAACCTCCAGGAATTTAAATAAAATGTCAATTCCCATCTCTTAGCCACTTGACTCCAGTCCTTTCTACATCACCCCGTGTATCTTGTTCTTTTTCTTTCTCTCTATTTCGCATCTGTCTTTACTGCTGTGTTCACATCCTTCTCTTGCTCTTTCAATTTCACCCGCTGTAGCTGGTTCGTCTCTCTCTTCACTCACTTCCTGCCTAAAACTTTTAACTCTCTTTGGAAAAAATATGAACTCATCACTTCTCCTTCTATCTATGGCTTCAATAGCAGGGGAGATTGCCCTCTATAGCCTTGGTTGGCTACCAGTCTACCACAGAAAGAAATGTCAACTTACTGCCGAAAAAGTTTCTCTTCAAGTCAAGCATGGATTGTAAGATCCATGATTGCCGAATCTTGTATCACGTAAGACACTCAGCTATCTGATTGATTTTGAATCCTCTGTTAAAGATGTGTCCATCTTTTGTACGTGCCTGATGTTGATATCAGCAATTTGTTACTAATATACACACTGTCTTCATACTGATTACAGTATTTTAATTGCTTTCCTTTCCGGGTGTGCCTTGTTGTGCAGAGTTAACATCGTCTCGGAACAAGAAATCGGAAAGCCGAGTTCGAATTCCAGTTGAATACCGTGCATTCAATTACCCGCAAATACCCTTGGGAAAGGTATTAATTCTCTAGCTATGGATTAAATAGCAGGACAGATTGGATTTTATAGCATCGGTTGGCAACCAGTCTACAGCAGAAAGTAATGGCAACCGACTGCTAGAAAATCTACTGTCTAGCCAGTCACGTCTCTTTTGAGACATGATCGCCCAAGCGTGTATCACGTTTGGCACTTAACTGATTGACTTCCTTTGCTTCACTGTCTAAGAGCTCCCGTAGTTTTCTTTCGTGTCAACCAACACAGTGACATCTGCGTATCTTATATTCTTAAGATTACGCCCACCGATAATAAATCCTGGACACCTCTCTAACTCGTTTAGAATACGTGCAACCAGACTGGCAACTGGGTCCCACCCATTCACAGTCAGGTTAGCCAAATGCAGACGACAATTCTACTCGTGCAGCTTCTTCTCTCGCACTTCCCGCCTGTGGAACTCGCTCCTGTATTCTTGCTTTCCTGACGGCTACAACCTCCAGAAATTTAAATGCAATACTCATCTACTAACCACTGTACTCTAGCTCTCTCCCCACCCCTGTATAACCTTCCCTTTCTCTCCACTTATGTATCTGTCATCGCACCTGCATTCTATTGTTCCTTTCTAACTAGTTTGTACTCCTCACTCTTTTCTAATTAATCTTTTTACATTTATGTAAACCCCTGCACATCAGTGGCGTTTCCGCCTTGCTCGGGGTGAAATGATTAAAAAAAAAAAAACTATCGCTGTCAGTCAAGTGCCATACGTGATACACGCTTGGGCAATCATGTCTCGAAAGAGACATGACTGCCTGGGCAGAAGATTATCCCGCAGTAGGTTGCCATTGCTCTCTGCGGTAGACTGGTTGCCGATCAAGGCTATAGAACCCAATCTATCCTGCTATTTAACCCATAACTGGAAGGAAGAGACGGATTAATACCTTTCCCAAGGGTATTTGCGCGTAAGTGAATACAATGGATTCAACTGGAATTTGAACTCGGCTCCCCGGTTTCTCGTTCCGAGCCGATATCCACTGTCCCACAACTATCGCTGTAGATGTTGACTAAATCTTGGAAGAAGACACATCCTTGTCTCACTCTCCTTTTTATTGTTATGTAGCTGTCCTATTCATTTTCCTTTTGTATGCCCGTGTTTGCCACTCACTAGAAATTCTGGACTGTCCTGATTTCATTTCCAAATAATCACATTTTCTCATCAGCTAAGGTAGAGCCTTGTGCCACACCTTGTTAAATGATTTTCCGTAATTTATAAAACCTAAGTGGACATCGCATCTTCGTAAATATGTTATTGCTAGCAGGAAAATTACATCGCATTAACAAAAAGAAAATGGCGTCGGTGATTACTGCTTTCATAGTGAAATTATATGCAAATTATATTTTACGACAAGCTCGTAATTCCTGGGAATTCTTTTTATTCATTGTAATAATGTCGGCATGGGTAAACTGAACCCCCTTTTTCTCTCTCTTTTCCTCTTTCTCTCTCTCTTTTTCTCTTTTCCTCTTTCTCTCTCTCTTTTTCTCTTTTCCTCTTTCTCTCTCTCTTTTTCTCTTTTCCTCTTTCTCTCTCTCTTTTTCTCTTTTCCGCTCTCTTTTTCTCTTTTTCTCTTTTCCTCTCTCTCTCTCCCTCTCCCTCTCCCTCTCCCTCTATCTATCTATCTATCTATATATATATATATATATATATATATACAAACAAGTGAATCTTCGCATTCAAACATTATAAGAAAATACACAGCTCCAATTGACATAAACAAGAAAATTTAATTAATTACCTATGACACACAATTTAATACTACTAACCTCATTATAGAAGATAATAAAGCCCAAAAAAATCTATATTACAAAAAAATCAATATTATTTATGAATTTACATGTTCTTTAAAGAGCTGTGTTCTTGATCGGTCCAAATTCGTAAATAATTACATTGAATATAATACTACATTTTAACAGACTCACGTTACAACTCTCTCACCACAGCTGTATTAGGTGTCATCTAAAACCACATGGATAACTACCAGATTCTATCCGTAAGGTCAGTCAGTTAAGTGCCATACGTAATACACGCTTGGGCGATCATGTCTCGAAAGAGACATGACTGACTGGGCAGAAGATTATTCCGCAGTTAGCCAAATGCAGACGACAATTCTCCTCCTGCAGCTTCTTCTCTCGCACTTCCCGCCTGTGTAACTCGCTTCCATATTCTTGCTTTCATGACGGCTACAACCTACAGAAATTTAAATGCAAAGTCAATACTAATCTACTAACCACTGGACTCTAGCTCTCTCCCCACCCCCGTATAACCTTCCCTTTCTCTCCACCTTTGTATCTGTCATCGCACCTGCTTTCTCAGCTTTCTATTGCTCCTTTCTAACTAGTTTGTACTCCTCACTCTTTTCTAATTAATCTTTTTACAGTTATGTAGCCCCCTGCACATCAGTGGCATTTCCGCCTTGCTCGGGGTGAAATGATTTTAAAAAAAAGTAGTTTGCCATTGCTTTCTGCGGTAGAATGTTTGCCGACCAAGGCTATAGAACCCAATCTGTCCTGCTATTTAACCCATAACTGGAAGGAAGAGACGAATTAATACCTTTCCCAAGGGTATTTGCGCGTAAGTGAATACAATGGATTCAACTGGAATTCGAACTCGGCTTCCCGGTTTCTCGTTCCGAGCGATATCCACAGGACCACAACACTGGTCGATAATATGGATATAATAGAATTATCTGCATGTAATGAGAAGGCTAAAATTAATGGAAGCATAAATAACAAATAAGAAAAAAAAGCCAATACTTAACATTATTTATTATGAAAACGGCTACAATAGCTATATTACGTCACTGTTCTGGATTTCGATGAACAGTGATAATGATTGTCTTGAAATAATACGACGAACACACACACACACACACACACACACATATATATATATATATATATATATATATATATATATATATATATTATATGTTTATTCTTCGTCGGTGACAGTTATGTAAAGGAATATGTAGCCAGAGAATCACGCGCATACGAGGGAGTTGTCAGGAGTTGTTGATCAGCGGGAGTTGTCTTCTCTACCTCCCCTTCTCTGCGTTCTTTCGGATTTCTCTTTTCGGCCATAAACATAATTAAGAATTTTTACGCATTTTGCCTCCTCGGGTTTTAACTTGAGTCATCTTTGGCAAGGCACATCTGTCAACCATCTATTTCAAGCCGGCTGCCTTTGATATCAGTCACACCTTTGTGAGTCACTGCATATTTCTGTCGGGTTACAGATATATATTACATAATGTGCTGAACGTGTTTGAAAAATAAAACATTACTCTGACTCTACATACGTACATAAGACAGTCTAAATATTCATTTACAAGTGAAATATATTTCATCCTCGATAACAACTAAAAGTATAGCCGAAAGCGGTTGGACTAAGGGAATATTCGGACAATTTTTATGAAACTCAGTCAGATAAGTGCCATACGTGATACACGCTTGTGCGATCATCTCTCGAAAGAGACATAACTAAGTGAGCATAGCATTTTCCCGCAGTAGATAGCTATTATTTTCTGCGGTAGATTGCTTGCTACCCGAAGCTATAGAACCCAATCTGTTCTGTTATTTAAACGATAACTGGCGGGAGAAGAAATGGTTTCCAAGGGTGTTTGCGCGTAGGGGAATGCACCGAATTTAACAGGAATTGGTCCTCAGTTCTCTGATTTTTTGTTCCAAGCCGTTATATATTAATGAACTGAAAATAAAAAAAATATATATATCATATTAAACATTATATGAAAAAAAATTCATCATAAAAAATTCTTCGATATTTTTATCGAAACTTGCAAGCAAGAGTAATATATATATATATATATATATATATATATATATATATATATAAGATCAAATGATCACGACACCCTACACGTGAAGTTACACACAAGCAAAAACAATATATATATATATATTTTAAACGAGTTATTTTGGTACCTTGGTTTCTACCATGAGTGGTGTCTTCAGACAATTTTTAATAAATTATTTATAGTTATTAAATTCGCCTGAAGACACCACTCATGGAAGAAATAACTCGTTTAAAAAATAACTCGTTTAAGCGAAATAACTCGTTTAAAAATGAAAAATATTCAAAAGTTCTACAATATAATTGTATAGAATACTTTTTAATACAAATGTGTACTCGTCTAACCCTATTAGGAAC